>VXBP01007001.1:358073-400462 GCA_013400115.1 Rhinopomastus cyanomelas | reverse complement strand
CCTATGATCCTATGATCCTATGATGATCCTATGATCATTGATGATTGCTGTTGAAGCTCTCAAAGTCAGTGAAAATGCGGGATTATAATTTTGCCCACATTTTAAATCTTTTTTATTTGGCAAAAGAGCATCTCATTTCACTGCTAGCAAACTTGAAATGACGTAACAGTTTATAAGGTAAAGCAATAACTTCAAAGAGGCTAAATATTATTCTGCTTTACCTTCTAACAGTGTAAATCATAAGTGATCTAAGATGCTGATGTTTTCACTGCCCCATTTTCCACCTATTTTAATTAATAATGTGTCACCAAAAGGTTTTGAGATGGCCAATTGAATTCTGCCAAGATAGTCTTTTGGTGGAAACATATCTTAATTGATTGTAGAAAAAGAAAATAATTCTTAAAATGAAATCCAGAGAAAAAAGATATCCCTCAGAGAAAATTTCTGAGTGGCAGGTTGAGATTAACATCATAAAATTGAATTTGTGCTGCAAAACTTTGATGTAATCAGCAGCTGGGAGATGGTGTTGCCCTTACAATGCTCTTTCTGATTGTGGTGAATTATTGTGTGGAATGAAATAAGTGTTTCTAGTGTCACTCGTTTAAGAAATACAAACAAGTTATTACTAGGTGGTTCTTGCTAGTTAAAATGGGTTGTATTGATTCCTGGTCCCATTCTCTTGCTCTCTTGGACTGCAAAAGCAGCATGTTCATGCCCCAAGGGAGATCTGGGTGTCGCTCACCAGTGATTCCTCTGCCCCATCAGGATGTAGCTGTGACAGGTCTTGTGGGAAGCCCTACTGCATCTTAAATTGGAAGCACAGTGGTAGGCAGGCATAAAAGCAAAGTAGGGGAAAAGGTGTGGAATAGTGGAGGTTTTGACAGAATATATTAAAACATGGAGAAGTAGCACATAGGCTATCAGTACTGATTACTGGAGTATTTTGCTTGTTGCTTAATATAGGAATATTTAAAATCTTTTAGTTAATTTTTTTTTTTGCTGCTGTATCCACAGAGAGCAGACTCTATGTCTCAAAGGGAGCCAGTCATTAGTTGCGTGGTGGGCTATGTATGAACTCGTATTTAATTCTGTTCTTAAGACTCTCTGATAAATCTGCCATCGTTTTACTTTTTCCTATTACTTGCTTCAAACGATTTTTTTGTTTATCTTGTGATCATAGAATCATAGAATCATATTACGGATTGGAATGGACCTTGAAAGATCATCTAGTCCAATCCGCCCGCAACAGCAGGATTACCTAGACCAGGTCACACAGGAACACATCCAGTCGGGTCTTGAACATCTCCAGTGAAGGAGACTCCACAACTGCCCTGGGCAGCCTGTTCCAGTGCTCCGTCACCCTCTCCGTGAAGAAGTTCCTTCTCATATTTATATGGAACCTTCTATCTTCCAGCTTACAACCATTACCCCTCGTCCTATCACTAGATGACACTGAGAATAGCCCAGCTCCATCCTCCTGACACCCACCCCTCAAATATTTGTAGACATTAATGAGGTCACCCCTCAGTCTCCTCTTCTCCAAGCTAACCAGCTCCCTCAGCCTCTCCTCATAAGGGAGGTGCTTCACCTCCTTCATCATCTTCGTTGCCCCAACGCTGGACCCTCTCCAGCAGCTCCACATCCCTCTTGAACTGAGGCGCCCAGAACTGGACACAATACTCCAGGTGTGGTCTCACCAGGGCAGAGTAGAGGGGGAGAAGAACCTCTCTTGATCTGCTAACCACCCCTTTTCTGATCCACCCCAGGATGCTGTTGGCCCTCTGCAGTGACATTTCTTTGGTTGCCTTTTTCCTATGTTACTTACCCTGCCTTCTCTCTTATAGCTTCTACCTCTCTATTCTATTCCAATTTCTGTTATCTACCAGGCTCTGCCTAAAATTTATTTCCATACTGCATGTGAACTCAAAGGTCGGTAGATACTATAAGCTGCAGACTTCAGTGGTGGAGAAAGCAGAGCTCGGATTTTTTAACTGTAGATCACTTGAGCACTTGATCTCAAGACCTAAGCAACTCTTCCATTCTTACCTATGTGTTCTCAAACCACCTACTGCAGAGTTACAATTTCTATCTTGAGAGAATGCATCACAAGGATGTGTGCATGAAATTAAACAAATTCTGTGGCAGTGACTAGAACATGCGAGATGAGCCTAATGTAAACAATTAAAGATTAATGGCTTCTCCAAGATTAATGGAGGAGGCAGAATCAAGATATGTGAATTAGGGTTCTGGGGGAAAAGCATGTTTTGAGTTGTGATGGCACCGATTCTTTATAGTATAATCTGACCTTTTTCATTCTACTTGGTTCATGACTAGTCCCAGTCAAAAAAAAAACAGAGTGGTGAGGAAAAACGTTTGCATTAGTAGGTGCTTAAAAAGGCATTCAAGGTCACATCTCCTACTCTCTGTCCCATGAAAGCTTTTGCCTAGTGCTTTAATTACCTTTGCTCTGTAAATCAAGAGGGGAGTACTCAGCTTTCCAAATTAAACTTTAATACTGTACCACCAATTCAAAGGTGCTGAAGTAGTCCAGCCAAAGTCCTTGAAGCTGGGGAAATTTGGATAACTTTACAAATGAACAAGATCTGCAGTAAGTTTTCACTGTGAAAAGTGTTCATAGAGCTAAAGGTAGGATGGTAGAGATGTTAGGGGTGGGTTGAACTGGTATGGTTTTAACTAAGAACAGGGAGGATTTTGCCATTGTGAGGGAGTTTACTTCATTAGTGTGATCATAAGGGCAGGACAAGAAACATTTATTAGGTTGTAAGCAGGACTAAGGAACTTGATTTAAAGTAGAACTCTAGGTTAATACTGCAAATTGGACATGCTTGAGTGCGCAGAGCTGGAGGAATTTGACACGTGCTGATAAGCTACATGCAGCTCAGATATGCCTTGGGCAATAGTTGACTTTGTGAAGACAGTTGTTACCATTTTTTAAAGGAACAGGCTGATAAATATCTGATTTTTATTTCTTTAAAAAATTTCCTCTAGTTGCCATCAACATCACTAGATAACTTTTATACAGCTAAATATTGTCAAACAAAGTATAGATGGATGTGAGTATGCAGAATTTCTAGCTAAGTCATTATATACTTAGTCTTCTGCATTAAAGCTTTGCTTCTTACTGTGTCCACCAAAATATTGTAAAGTTAACCAAGAAGCAGGGGAGTTAATGAGTTATCCTAACATGGAAGTTCATATACCTTTGGTTTTCCATTTCTCATACATGTACACAATATTTTTGCAGTATTTTAGTCAGAAATAATTTGTATGCAACCCATATTTTGTCTGTAGTAGGACCTGTTTGTTAATGGCACCCACGGATATCTAAAACCATGTGCAAATAGATCATCAATACGTTAACAAATTCTATTAATTTGTAAAGTTTTTAACCTGTATTGATTGTCTTTGAGTTCTCTGTTACTCATAATTTGCTCAGCAGTAAGTGTTCTGCTGAGAGTATTCATCCTGATTGTACACTTGTACGAGAAAATGTAATTTATGGCGCTGTATTCAGTGCAGAACAGACCTGAATTCTACTTCCTTATATCTTGAAAACTAATTGAACTTTCCCGTGGTACAAGTGCAAATTAGAAGGTAATATACAAGGAAATGCATCTTATGCTCACTTGGATTATCAAACTTAACTTGGCAACCACTGTTTTATAAGCCCTATTAAAATGATAAATTTACTTAACTGATACCTACAAACTTATCATTGGTCTGGCTAGAAGAACTTAAGTTTCAGGGCATAAAGTGAAAAAGACTTCAGCACTCATCACTAAGCACAGTACTTCGTACAACTCAAGATCTTAAAAATTATTTTTAGAAACGTCAAATTCTAAAGCTGACACCAGTAGCATCTTGGTATTTTGTGACACGCACACAGAGAGCTTTAGAGTGAAACTAAATGTGATTGAGCCTAATAAACTCTTGACATCAATTTTCTCTTGTATTTTTCTTCTTTTGAACTTCTGTGGTTGTATGGCAGGACCTTGACACTCTGCCACACTACTTTTTCAGCCTGTTTTATCAGTAGCTGTGTTCTTTGTCTTATGGTCATGTTAGGAAGCATGACTATTTCTCTAGTGTTGTCACGTGAGGCTTTTAACAGTAGTACTGAAGATACCTCTTCTTTCAGCTGCTGTTGTGCTTGATTTAGTGGTGGTTTGTGATGCTTTAAATGTAGTTTAAAAGGCTACTTCTGTGACATGTTTCTGTCCTGCATTTCTGAATTATCACAGGAACTGCTTTTCATGTCACTTTGTATCATTCCTATTTCACTGAAGGGGTTTGGACTAGATGACCTTTGGAGGTTCCTTTCAGTCTGGGCCATTTTAAGATTCTATTGTCTTTCCTTTCTTAAGGAGAAACAGGAGCACACCTTCTCAGAAAAGTGTCTTTTAACTTAGTGGCTGCAAAGCATCTCTTCAATGATATTACAGCTATCTGGATAAATTTTCAAAAGGATATTTAAAATATTTCTCTAAGCAACCCTAGACATCGGAAGAGCTTAAAATTTGTTTCTTCATGTTCATTCATGCTTGAGAATAACATGTTGATGTTTACAAACATTGTTGGTATTGATTAGTGTCTGCCAGCTTTCTTTCTCTTCCCAAAACTGCTCTCTAAAGTTTGAGAGAATTTCAGTTTTCAGAGGAGTCACTTCAGGTACAGGTCAGCTTCATAGCCGTCTCCATCCCTAACAGAAGCAGATGATGCAATCTTCTGGCATTTACTCCAGAAAGTAGGAGGGGAGGTGAACAGATGCTCCAAAGTATCTGCATTCTGGAAAAACAAAGAGAAGACCCATCATGCAACAGAGAGAAAGGAATGCTGGATGCTGCTGAATGCTCAATAGTTTGAAAGGTCAACATGATGTTGGCAACAGCTGGAAAATGTTTTGGTGCCTTTTGAGTGTTCTGCTGCACTTCTGTTTTTTGTTGCTTTTTCTTACATTTCGTGTTAATCATCATGACTTTGTTCTGTTTTCAGGTGCTGACTATGAAGGTATCAGTACAGGCTGTGGCAGTGTGGGGGAAGATAGCTCCCTCTCACAGCATCACTGCTGTTATGATTACGGATGACCAGCAGACTATAGTTACAGGAAGTCAAGAAGGACAAATTTGTCTCTGGGATCTTTCATCAGAATTAAAGGTTCGTGTACACTGTGTGGAGTCTGATCTTTTATTATGAATTATGATTTGCACTTTAGGTTAAGATAGCTTGATGATTGTTATAGGAAAGTCATGAAGCAAAAAGTGCTGAAATGTGAATATGGGCAACCACTTCCTTTCAGACTTTGGAAGAGTCTACTTTCATAGATTCTCTTGACCCGTAGATTATAATTTGAGATTGTGTGCTGTGAATAATGACAGCAAATAAACAGAATTAATAATAAGCACAATTATAATTATTCCTATATCTTTTTTCTGTTTTGTGTATTTTAAATCAATTGCTGAACATGGTTTGTTATTTAAGGATAAAAAAATGCATTTTTTTAAAATCAGGCTAACAATGGAAAAGGATATAACTAACCTGCAAATCTTCTGGCATATTATTGCTATTGCTTGGACTACTTCATATTTATTTTCTGGAGAATGGTACAAAGTCAAAGCAATTGTAACTTACTGGGTTTTTATTTATTCTGTGCTTCTCAATTGGTATTCTATTCTGTTTGGATTTTACTGCACCAATTGTGCTCGAATATAGTTTGTAACTTCAGTTTGCACTTTTATGGGGCTATGTTTTTGCAGTAATATCTTTGCATGTGGTGAAGCTAATTAAAGGGCTTATTTATACACATGAAATGCATCACACATAAGATTTTTCTGTATCAGTTCCCTACTTCACTCTGCCAATTTTGCTACGTGCTGTAGGATGAGGGCCAGAGCAATTCTGTGTGTTGCCTGTTCTATACTATTTGATGCTACATAAGTTTTCCAGCAGGTGCAGTCTTTAGATTAAAGTAAGAAGATTGTACTTTATACAAACTGTATAATCCATCCACATCTCTGTACATCCAAGAACCGTGACTGAAGAACTTAATATAAAGCAGAACAACAAATATTCTTTGATAGCATGTACACGTAGCATTATCTTGTTTTGTACATCTCCTTAGTTCATACAGAAAATACCATGTTTAAATTTAACTGTTGTATGATTCTCCTAGATTTCATCTAAAGAAATTCTCTTTGGCCATACTGCTTCTATAACTTGTTTGGCAAAAGCAAGAGAATTTGAGAAACAGCCATATGTAGTAAGTGCTACTGAAAATGGGTAGGTAACTGAATATTCATTTACTCATTCCTTCGATCATTAAATGTGTATGACAGGTGTAGGTAACATCCTGCATTTGGCAGAAGATTTTTAATCCACTTTTTCCATGATATGTGAAGGATAAGAGCTACTTAGGGTAATGACTTTATTGCTTATGTATAGTAGTCAAACTAAGAGCTCTTGGACCACAGAGGGTTTGGCAGACTTCGATATTCAGTTAGTTGTCAGGCAAATAAGTTGTTCAGCCCCACTCAAAAGGAGACTGATGTGTTATTGGAGGGAATTAGCAGATTCTGATGCATTTGAATATCATGGTGCTTCTTTCTGTTCGTTCCTGAGCTCAGCCTTGGGAACTGAATTAGTACAAGTGGCTGTTCTTTGAACTAGGTTTTCCTTGCTCAATGAGTATGTATAGAGGCACAGCAAAGACTGCCCTTGAATCAAAGACTTCTATGTTCCTTGTTATTGGTTAAATCTGACTTGCTGTTTTGGAGTACATCCTTTTAAGAGGCTCCTGATCTTGCAACTTTTCTTCTACTCACTTGTTGTGCCCAGCACTTGAGTCTAACTCCTGCAGGTCTGCTAGGTTAGCATTCGAGACATTATTGCTCTGAATAGTTGATAATCTTTTCAGCTGGGGTCTGAAACCCGTAGCTTCCTGCTACTTCAAGGGCTTTCCTTAAACAATTTTTTCTTGCTGCTTAGTGATGCTCTAATTTTGGGTTTACCTTTTCAATTAATGGGACAGCTCTGTTAAAACTTCTTCCTGTGATGAGTTTTTCCTTGTTGCCTTTGAAGATTTCAGAGCCTTAAGGCTACCTCTTTCTCACCGAGTAGCTTATTTATCCTTTCCAGCTGCTGGATTCTGTCTGATTCTCTGTCAAGCATGTACAGGAAAGGTGCAACCTGAAATGGTTCAGGCTTCTTAATCTTCGAAGGTTAGACTGGCCCAATGGACAGACAGCAGTAAACAGTTTTGTTGGTTATGTGCAAAAATAAGGATGTGAAGTCCACTGAACTAGTTTATTTGCCTCCTGCAATTCTATTCAAGAGGTCAGAGTTAAAACTTTTAATTGAAATTTCCACAATTGTGTATAGTTTCCAAATCATACTTGGAGAAAAGATACCATATTTCCAGAAAGCTGGAGTGGGAAGCATTAAGAAACAAATGTGTTTTGCTATGGATATACTGTGCAGAGATGAGCTCACATACTAAAGATCATGCCTCTGAGGAGATCAAGCTGGCTTGGACCAACAGCGCTGGTCCCTGAACACTACTTATCGAGGCTTTGGGTGATCTGGGGATTCCCTGAATGGGAAATCTTGGGGAACCCAAGGGGGAGCTGCTGAGGGTCATAATCTCTCACGGGAGAAGCCAGAATGCGATGCAGTGTTGGCAAAACCAGGAGCCTTAAAAGGCAGCGAAACTAGAAGTCGCTTCCAGACCACATGCAGCAGTGACAGCACTAGGCTTCTCTAGCTGCCAGGGGGCCACGGGTGACACAGTCATGGTTGTCTATTACAGGCCACCAGATCAGAATTAGGAAGTTGATGAGGTGTTCTACAGGCGGCTGACAGCAGCCTCACAGCTACAGGCCTTGGTTCTCACGGGGGGTTTTAACTACCCTGATATTTGCTGGAAGACCTACTCGGCCGGCCAGCCACCCACAGTCCAGGAAGTTCCTTCAGTGCATTGGTGACAACTTCCTGTTGCAAATGGTGGAGGAGCCCACTAGGAGAGGAGCACTGCTGAATCTTGTACTCACTAACAAGATGGGTCTGGCTGAAGCAGAAGGTTGAGGGCAGCCTTGGTTGCAGTGACCATAAGATGATGGAGTTCAGGGTCTCGTGTGGTAGGAACAGAATAGCTAGCAGAATAACAACCCTGGACTTCAGGAGGGCCAGGGGAAATCCCATGGGACAGGGTACTGGCAGGTAAAGGGGCCCAAGACAGCTGGTTAACATTCAAAGACCACTTCTTTGAAGCCCAAGACAAGAGCATTCCAACAGGAAAGAAGTCAAAGAAGGGAGCCAGAAGACCTGTGTGCTTAAGCAGAGAGCTGTTGGGCAAACTGAAAAGGAAGAAGAAAGTCTGTAGATCATGGAAGGAGGGGGTAGCCACTTGGGGTGATTATAAGGCTCTGGTGAGAAAATGTGGGGATTTAACTAGAAAAGCCAAGGCCTCCTTGGAATTAAACCTTGCAACAGAGGTCAAGGGAACAAAAAGAACTTCTTCAATTACATTGCAGCTAAAACTAGAACTACAGCCAATGTAGGCCCCCTGCTGAATGAGGTGAGTGCCCTAGAGACAGAGGATACAAAGAAAGCAGAGATACTCAACACCTTCTTTGCCTCTGTACTTCTGGGAGCTGTCATGACATGAGGCCCCAGAGAGGAGCTAGCCTTGGTTGATGTGAACTGGGTTTGGGATAAGTTGAGCGAATGGGATGTACACAGATCCATGGGCCCACATGGGATGCACCTGCGCGTGCTAAGGGAGACAGCAAAAGTCATTGCTAAGCCACTCTCCAACAACTTTTCTAAGTCATGGGCATCAGGAGAGGTGCCTAGTGACTGGAGGGTAGCAAATGTCACTCCAATCTTCAAAAAGGGTAAGAAGGAGGATCCAGGTAACTGCAGACCAGTCAGCCTCACCTCTATCCCAGGAAAAGTGATGGAACAATTTGTTCTAGAGGTTGTCACCAGGTACATCAAGGACAGGAGGGTTGTTAGGGACAGTCAGTATTGCTTCACCAAAGGGAAGTCATGCTTGACCAACCTGATAGTCTTTTATGAGGGCATAACCAGGTGGATAGATGATGGCAAAGCAGTGGATGTGGTCTGTCTTGACTTGAGTAAGGCATTTGACACAGTCTGTCACAGCATCCTCACAGCCATGCAGGGAGACCTGGACAGGCTGTAGAGCTGGGGAGAGAGAAATGTAATGAAGTATAACAAGGGTAAGTGTAGAGTCTTGCATCTGGGCAAGAACAACACCAGGTACCAGTATAGCTTGGGGACCGATGTGTTGGAGAGCAATGTAGGAGAGAGGGACCTAGAGGTACTGGTGGACAGCAGGATGCCCATGAGCCAGCAGTGTGCTGTTATGGCCAAGAGGGCCAACAGCAATCTGGGGTGGATCAGAAGTGGGGTGGTTAGCAGATTGAGAGACGTTCTCCTCCTCCTCTACTCTGCCCTGGTGAGACCACACCTGGAGTATTGTGTCCAGTTCTGGGTCCCTCAATTCCAAAAGGACACAGAGCTGCTGGAGGGAGTCCAGCGTAGAGCAATGAGGATGATGAAGGAGGTGGAGCACCTCCCTTATGAGGAGAGGCTGAGGGAGCTGGGTCTCTTTAGCTTGGAGACAAGGAGACTGAGGGGTGACCTCATTAATATCCATAAATATGTGAGGGTGGGTGTCAGGAGGATGGAGCCAGGCTCTTCTCAATGGCATCTAGTGATAGGATGAGGGGCAATGGGTGTGAGCTGGAACATAGGAGGTTCCACATCAATCTGAGAAGGAACTTCTTCACGGTGAGGGTGACAGAGCATTGGAACAGGCTGCCCAGGGCAGTTGTGGAGTCTCCTTCACTGGAGATGTTTAAAACCCACCTGGATGTGTTCCTGTGTGACTTGGTCTAGGTGATCTTTCAGGGTCCCTTCCAATCCCTAATGTTCTGTGAATGTGTATGGGCAGGACCGTAATGTTCACTTTTATCATGTTACTGCTGACTTATCTCTGTTGCATAATGGCAGTGCATCTATCACTGATCCCTGGAAGGTAGTGACACGAAGCTAAGATAATTACAATAGGAAGTCTCATCTTCAGGAGATGCAGAGTTTGTCAAACTGCATCGTGTGCCTTGTGAATCATTCATTTCTGCTATTTTTATGTTACCATCTCTTTGAGGTTGAAAGAAAATGTATGGAAGAGGCCCTTTCCTTCCATACAATCTTCTCCTTCTAGAATTTCTCAAGTGTTTATATTACTGACTTATCCCAGAGTTGAGTATTGAACAGTGTTTTTGTATTTTATATGGAAGTCTGTAAATTAATTGATTCAGACCTTCTCACTGATGTGTTGTTCATGGATGTGCATTGTTAGTATGTGCAGTAAAAGTGCAACGTGTAGAAGCTGAAGTTTGTTTTGGTGTCTTTTGTGTGTATTACTGTAACAGAGCTAAAGCAGTGGAGTTCATTGTTCTGACATAAGCAATAACTTCACTGCATAGAATTGTTGGTACACCAGTTCTGGTGCTGTGCCAGAGGGTTCAGTGGTTTTGCTCAGCTGAAAATATAAATTGTTATTTTTTTTTAGATTATAATATGAAAATTTATAGATTAAAATGGAAATCAGTATTTTTGATATGATAAAATACTTCCCCCTAATGTGTTAAGTTCTTATGCAGAAGATAAATTTGAATTTAATTTAATAAGTTATAAAACTCTTTTCAACTGTGGCAATAATGCTTGTTGTGAAAGTAAGACCTGAAAGCTTTTTTTGTTTTTACACATGTAATTGCTCAACTATGACAACATCTCCCACAGCCTCATTGACAACATTTATGTGGACGATGTTTGTTTTGCACTTCAGATCCATGCCGCATTCAATAATGTCTCGATGAGGAAGGCTGCCTACCTCGTCTTTGCGAGGCATTAACCTCACGTACAATCGAGCGCAGCTAGAACGTTATACAGGCCTTTGACTTCTTGGTGGCCACTGCCGTTTAGAGTAACAGATGTCAGGAAAAGCCTCATGGTGGCACTGTGTTTTCTTACCAGAAGCTGTGGCTTCTCCCAGGAGAAGTCTGGCACAGCAGAGGATGCATTGTGTGTTTTAAAACGCGTGGTTTAAGTTCAGTGAAATGAATAATTTTCAGGAGAGTGTAGTTCCAGTGACAGATGGTCACCGTGAGGTGTTGACGGGCTGTAATGGCAGTATACCTACAATTTGCTGAAGACCAGAGTTGGCCTTAAAGTCAGGTTTGTTGCAAGGCAGGAGGGTGTAATTACAAAAAAAAACAACCCCAACCAGATACTGTGTCATCCCCTGCTAATGACCACAACATTTTCCTCCCCGGTAATCTATAACAGAAAGCCACAGAAACGATCACACTGCACTTAAGTACAGCACTAAAGAAAAACCTGATGGCACAAAATTATTCCAGCCAATTGAGTGGAAATGACGGAGAATAATATGAAGTTCTCTTTGGCAGGGAGATGTGTGTTTGGAATGTCACTAGTGGACAATGCATTGAGAATGTAAAGCTTCCTTATAGACATACAGCCATCTATGTAAGTACAGCAACTTTTTGTGGTATCTCTGTTTGTTACAGGTGTTTTGCTTCATTCATGTGATCTGTTTCAGAAACAGATGAATTTAAATGAACAACTCAAAGTGGGGGGAAAAATGTGTTGAAATACTAAGAGGTTTATATATTTCTCCTTTTTTTTTAGGTCTAATAAAATAACATACTTCTATGTTCCTCTGAACTTCTTGGTCAAATCAAACTGATTCTTTTTAAGCTGTAAATGTCTAAGATGCAGTATCAATTGTAAAGTTTGAGTGTTGGGTAGTATTGTGACACTGTCTTAGTCTTTGCTCTGGACCTCTGTTAAAATTGTACAGAAACCTAATGTTGGTGTTTTGATGGCACATTTTGGAAGTGCAAGCAATCTAACCAAATGTGAGGGTCTGTTGAAGACTGTATTCTTAAATATTTGGAAGGTTTTTGATGCTTAATACTCGTTGAAGATACTCTTTCATTCATTGCAGGACTCGGGACAGAATTCTTTGTTTTCAGATGCCACATGGCTTTAAATATTACTCCAGATAACTTCAAATATTTTTTTTATTGTATCCAAATGCACTAATTATTTAGAGATTGGAGTGAGAGAGTGTATATACGACTGAAGGAGCCCAGTGTGTAAGAACGGTGGAGAGAAAACATCTCTTGGAATCCAGTTAGTAGAAGAGCTCAGAGCTCCTACATTAATTAAAATGCAGTTTTTCTTTAGTGACAAGGTCCAGAGTGGAAACCTACAAATGGTGGAAATCTGAGACCTTGTGTGACTCAAAGCTATGGTTAAATTCAGAATCCAAATATTTTAAAGCTTCTAGAAGAACATGTTTTATGACACTGTTTTGACATGAATTTAAACAGTTATTCATGATAAAGGGAAGAGAAAATTTGAGTAAATTACTGTAGTAAAAGAATAGCTGCATAATACATGTTTTGATGTTCGTGTATGTATAAAAGCATAGCTTGTTATGAAGTTAGTCTTTAACTTATAGATGCTTTAAACATACATACAGACAAATTATTATTACATGTGATTGCTCATACTCAAACTGATAATTATAATGTAATAGAAGTGTGGTATCATCTGCTTTGTGGTAGTGCTTAAAAAGATTTGAGGAGTTGAAGTTATGAAGGAGTTCTTCAGAGAAGTAGGCAGATCTGGCCTGGCTGATGATCTGACAATCTGTCTGATTCTGTAGACATCTCAGAGTAGGAGAAGTAAATACATGTAGAAAATGGTTACTTCTGTATTGTGGCAAGTTGTTTGTTGTAGTAAAATGACTACACAAACCATCTAGTTCAAGTTTAATTTATCTGTAACAGTAATTACAAATAGTTCCTACTACTAAAGGTTGCTGCCTCTGTTCTTTCTTAATATCTGTGGCAATACTTTTATTCTCAGCTGTTTATAGTTTTCCTTGCAAGATGCAATTAGGTAGCTGAGATAGTACAAGTTGCCTAAGCAAAACTGACTGCATAGAGAACTTGTAGTAAGTTCGGCTCAGTTTTGTGGGGCTGTAGAGGATATTCCTCTCACCATGTGATAGTCCACTTTAAGGATAGTATTACTTGTGAATTCTATTTGAGGTGTCTGCTTATGTGTTTAGAGCAATTACATGTACAGTTGGAGATGAATGCTACACAAATGCAGATGTTCTTGACATAAAATGCCTAGCAAAAAAGAAATTTTCATTATCACTGCACTGGTGTCATCTGTTTTGCTTCGTACTTTGTGTTTGGATTTTTTCTCTGCATGATTTAGAGAATGAATTGTCTGAACTTATGTCAAAATTTAATCTCAAAGGGTAGACTAGCTCATGGAGTAGAAATGCTTTCTGTATCTTAATTGCAAATCCATTATCAAAAAAGGCATTGTTGATCTTCTGTATTTTTAGTGGATTTTAAAGTCTTTATATACCTCTTGATAACTACAGCTTTATCAGATGTGCAGACAGAGTCTCTCAGGAAGAAGTACAGAACTATTTTGCAATTTATAATTAAAATTAACACTTTGATTTCTTCCAAAAACCATAATATTTAGTCAGGGTACATAGTCTTTTTAGAAAAAAGTGCCACTTATGAATCTGTAAGGCTGTATTAAACTTCTAGACATGTATTTAAAATGCTTGTGTATGAACCTTGATCTGATGTGTGCAGTAGTTTTTTGGCCATGATGGGAGTGTTGATTGTATTTCTATGTAAGACATGCTGAATGTGAAGTGCAGGTGAGCACACCTCTGTGTATCTGTATGCTGACTCTCTGCTTTCTGCTTGTACAGTATTACCATTGCTCATTCAGAATGACAGGTGAAGGCTGGCTTCTTTGTTGTGGAGAATATCAAGATGTTCTTATTATTGATGCCAAGACTTTGGATGTTCTTCACACTTTATCATCATCTCACTCTTCTGATTGGATAAATTGTATGTGTGTTGTGCACTCTGCAAGGATACAAGGTATGTATTGTAGAGGCATTTATGTAGGCAGATTAAGCTGTGATTAAATATTTCTGTATAGATTGTACAGCCCTACTAGATTTCACATCTAATCATGCTTTGCAGACCTGTTATCTACAAGCTGTTAAGGTTTCACTGATGGCACCTAAGAAGGTGGCTTTAACACTCGTGTTGATCATATTACACTTAATGCTTTTTAAAGAGAAAAGCAAGTGTCCTCTACACTGAAATCCATTATTTCATGGACATAAGTACAAATTAATTTTATAATAGATTCATTTAGGTTGGAGAAGACCTTTAATATCAAGTCCAATCATGCACCTTTCTGTACCACGCCCAGGAAATCAAGAGCACAAACCCACTATCCTGACTGGACAAAACATTTCACTATTTTCTTGCATGTTTTGTCTTTCTGCATATCAGTTCGTTTTTGTGTAAAATTAGTATTTCATCTAAACAGTGTCTCTACTGATTCTGTGTTTTTAGTCCTTTATAGAATACTAGTTTCTATGGCAAGGTTCTCTTTTCATGGTAGGCACTGTTTGAACTTGGTTTCCAGCTGACTCTCTCACTTAACTTTTCACAGAAGACTCACTGGTTGCAGTGTCTGTAACTGGAGTTCTTAAAGTGTGGGACCTATCTTCATCCTTGATTAGCATACAGGTCAGTTTATATGAGATATGAAACAACTATTTGAAGCTTAACATTAACTTAGGCGTGTTCTCAAATAAAGATAGCAGAATATGAATACATTAGAGTCTTCTGGGTGTGTATTAAGCAACTGATTTAATTTAGCCACAGTTCTGAAAGCACACCCACGCATGGCTATTTAAAGTTACTAAAGTTAGCCTTTAAACTTACAGGTCTTCAAAACTGGCCTTTTACTCCCTCTTTGCTCTTGGCACTTCCTTCAGAAGTGGTCCTTTAGACTGTTTTCCTCTGTCTTCCACAAATTTTAATTTGCTTAGAAAAGACTCCTGGGGTGTAATTTCTGTTGTCAGACTAGGATCTTTTATTTTTTCAGCAGCTGTAGCTTTAAATGCACAAGCTGTAGAATTGGAGTGCTGTGTATTTGTATTTGAATCAAACCAAGAACTAGGTTCTGAAGGGACTTCAGAAGCACAGCGAGTACCAGGGAACCATCAACAAAAATGGCAGAACATCAGCAGTATTGTCTGAATACCTGTTGCTGTGTTTGACAAAGTGCAGAACATGCTGCAGCACTACTTAATCAAATTTGGATACCATAGTGGTGTTGTTTATCTGCTTTTGGTTTGTCTGCAGTGTTTTGGGTGAAAGAAACCTTGTCAACATTCCTACATCAAAAAGACTGTCATACTGTACAAATTCTGAGCCTGTAATAACTGGAAACATCATAGAATCATCCATGGTCTAGTGCTGTCCTTTGCTGTCTGGGGGTGTCTTGTGTGAAGGGACGAGTGCAGAGTGAGCACCTATCCAGCTACCTCATGTTTTAAGGAGGAATATTTTAATAAATACTGTTAGATTTAATTGGAGCTGCAAGATGTAGTGAGAGAATGGTTTCCAGTGTGGTAGTTGCAGTTCCCTGAGCAGTGTACCCCTTCTTTGAGAGATCTTGCTACTGCTAGTTTTCAAACGCAAAAACTTCAGTTTTCAGTTACTTAATCACTAACTAGTAAAAATAATTCTAATATAGTACCATGATAGCCTCAAAGTCTGATATTCACAGAGTGAAAACATGCTTTTTTTAAAAAACCATTGTACATTCAGCAATACAAAACTAAGAAAATTCATTACTTTTCAGAGTTGAGCTTAAATGAAACCTATGACAACGCCTTCCCTCTCAGACTGTCCTGATTGCAACAGGAATGAGTGGGAAAGCAGAATATTCATTAGCAACCCTGAATATGTCAGTTTAGAGGTGATTGTAGCTTTTCTTTTGACCTGGATATCTTACCTATGATCTGCCTTTAGTCTTTCTCTGTGTACATTATCACTTTTTAAAGAGAGATCAAGCTCTGGGCTGTGCTGCCTTCCCTTTACGCAGAACCTCTCAATCTTCCTGCCTTTATATCTTGGTTTTAGTTAACAACAGTAGGTTGCGTTGCGTTTAGAAAGTGCATGTTAAAGTTGTTTTCAGTGGCTTGTTTCTACCCTGAAAGGAAACGCTCAGATTTCAGACACTGGAATGGGCTGCCCGGGGTGGTGGTTGAGTCATCATCCCCTGGATGTGTTTAAAAGTTGCTTAGATGTGGTGTTGGGGGAATTTGGTTTAGGAGTGAACTTATAGAGTACGGTTGATGATTGCACTCGATGATGCCAAGGGTCTTTTCCAAGCTGAATGATTCTATGATTCTGTGAAATCTTATGGCTTTTCCCCCCTGTGCTTTTAAGGAGAGACAGAGTGTGTGCGAGAAGGAGTCCAGGTCTCTGAACTGTGTGAACTGTCAAACAATACGGTTTTGTACTTACACCGAAAGGCTCATTCTGGTTGTGTGTTCCACGTGCTGGCAGGTACATCAGTAACCATTTTACACATATACTGTCTATTTAATTTTATTAATCATTTTGAAAAGCTGCTGTGACTTTACTCTTAAGGTACTCTGTTTTCGTCCTCACCTTAAAGTGTTGTACTTGTCAGATATGGTGTGCTCTGTCCCTTCCCTGCTAGCCTTAACTGCCTGCCTCAGATACAGTTTTGCTTTGTTGTGAATGCATTTCTGCTTTAGAAGTTTGTGTGAAATTGGCTGGGTAGAAGGGTATTACTTGAAATACTAGTGAGTTGTAGAGCACTGGGTGCATTACAATCCGCTCCACACTGCATTTCTAAAGGAGACAAAGATGCATGAAAACTGTTAAAGCATGACAGAAGTAATCACAGTTGGCAAGTCCTTGGTAGTTAGGGGCCATCTGGGTTCTGCTAATAGAAACCAGCAAAAACTAACAAAAACTAAAGAGCACAGACTATGTAACTTGTAGCTCTGTGTAAAATGTAATGCATTATGTAATTACTGAAAATGTTAGTTTATTTCAAATTTTAATCTGAACTTGATTTTTTTAAAAAAATACTTCCCCCCCCCCCGTGTTATGAGATTCTCAAAATAATCCTGAGTTACTAGTGCCACATGTTCTTGGCCCAAATGCCACTGCTGGGCAGGGGGGAGTGGAAATGTCACATACACCTGAGGCAACTTTGAATTATAGAGTTGTAAGGGTATCACTGAGATTTCTCTTGGGCTCTTATCAAAGAGTTTCCATGCAGAGAACTGAGAGGCTTCTCATAGAAAAACCTGTAACGTCTGCTGTTTACAGAAATGCATGGAAAACAGTGAAACCTTTTCCACAGGAGGTGCATGTCTCTTGGTGAATATCCATTATGTATTTGAATGCTTATGTATATTTTAATTGCATAAAGTAGTGTTATGGGTAGATAAATCATGGTGAGTTTCCAACTTTTATGTTGCAATTGATATACAGCTTTAAAATAAGATGATGATCTTACACCTTAGAAAAGTGTGTGGTATGTAACGAAGGAGATTGACATGTGACTTTTAGATAGACCCCTGAACCCATCCAAAAATCCCATTTCGTCTTTGAAATACATGGTTTGAACACGACCTTGCAGCAGTTTGATAGTATGACAACTGTTTTGGCTTTCAGAGGAGCAGTCCAACTACAGAGAGTCAAGCTAATGTTCTAATTATTGATCCATTGGCCCAAACCAGCTTGAATTAAAATGAATGTGCCAACACAGCTTGTCTGTATTTTATTGTTTTCTGAGCACAGGTCTATGATTATTGTGATTTCTCCTTGCTTTGTACTGAGTTCTGTACAAGCGGTCAGTTCTTTGCTGGTGGAGAAGTGCTAGCAGCTTACAGACTTATCATCTGGACCGAAGATGGCCACAGTTACATCTACCAGCTGCTAAACAGGTGGGCTCAGATGGGAAATTCACACAAAAAGTTCAGGTACAAGATGAACTTTGGGAGGTTTATTATGGAAAATCTCTGCATGTTGCGAATGATCAAAACCCAGAACAAAACCACTCTGGCACTCAGAGGTTTACCCTGAGTTTGACAGCGCTCAGTCTTTGTTTGACACAGCAGGGGACACAGGAATAAGATTAGCCATGTAGAACTTGGGCAGCTGGTGCTGTGATTTCAAAAAGTCACTTGTAATTACTTATTCAGTAACTTTTAATTGAACATGTGAATCATAGATGCTACTGCTCTGCTTTTTGAAAAATGACTTTCTAAAGGTTGTTTTTTTCTGAATTATACAGTGGGCTTTCAAAAAGCCTATATCCTGTTGATGGGAAGGTGCTGAGAGAAACTGTTTATCCTCATTTGCTCTGCTTTACTGGTGTGAAGGAAAAAAAGGTAAATCCATAAGAGTTTACACTGGGCTTCTGAAGTCTGTTATTTTTGAATGGTTCTTAAAGAATTCTTGAATTAAAAAACAGAATTGTTTTTCTTGCTCATGAACAAAATGAGCAAGATTTATTCCTTAATTTCAAAGTTTTAACTTACAGACTGGTATGTTCATAGCACATATCTGCCTTAAATTCTGGCAATATTTATTTTTTTCACAAGAAATATAATTACTTTATTTTCACTTACAAGTATCACTTGAACAAGTAGCCTGTGATTTTGCTAAGTTTGGGAGAAAAGGTTAAAAATAGAGGAAGCAGAAGTAGGTGATCTTTGTGCTTCTGGTTGAGAATTCACATTTAGCAGAGCATTTTGCAATAATTTAGAAGTTACTGCTTTGACAAATTAGCTTAAGTGGTCTTGGCTAGAAAACCTGCTGTTGCACCCACTTTGACTTTGATCCACGAGTAAGCAAGAAAAAACAGTCAATACAAAATGAAGAAAATTTATATGAATTAGAAATGTGGGAGAGGAAGAAATCTAGGGCAAGGGCTCTTACTTTGTCAAAAGATGAACCAAGACATATAGAACAGATTTATCAGTGTAGCTTTGGTGCCATGACTTATTGCCCATACTGCTTATGATGCATTAATTCTTGGAAGATATGGATTTAACTGCTACCTTCAAGTTGCACTAGTTTGTGTATTTGTGTGAAAGTACAAGATCTTTACACAGTTTCTGAAGGTGTGCAAAGGAGATGTATTTTCTTTGTACCTGACTCTGAACACTGTCAATTCTATGCCTCTGTGAGGTATTCTGTGTTCTTTTTCCTGTTGACAACTAAAGGTTCTTAGAAAGTATTTTTGTTGCACACTCTTGCCAAGCCTGACAGATTTAATTTTCAGTGAAGGGCAATAGCACAAGCCATTCAGCTTTTACCTCAAATGGTGTGATCTAAAATCAGATAGGATGACTGCTGTAGGATGCCAAAGGGTCAGATATAGTGAGGTAAAAAGCAATAGCTGAAACACAAGGCTTAGAGCGTAATAGGGTTACAGTGGTGGTAGGAAGTTCAATCGTGCTTCCACCACAGTGTATGCATTTTAAAGATATCATCTGCCTTTTTCTGATACTTCTGCATTAATATTATTCTTACTTAGTAATTTTTAAAGCAGATTTGTGAGACGATAGAATTTACTGTCAAACTTCAGTGTTGTAGATAAAATGCATCCAACTTACAGGGATGCTATTAAAGTCTTACAGCAAATAGTCAAGCTGTGTAAGTGAAAGTAATGTGTGGAACAAAGGAATTTGTGCTGCTAACCTTCAATTTACACTGTCTACACTACACGTTGTGCTTTTCAGGTCTTGGTGTGGGGAGGGGTTTTGTGCTCCTGCATAAATCTCTTGGTTTATGATAATGCAAAAAGAATTCTGATTTGGTGCTTCAAGACAGCTCCCTGACACAACCAGAGCACTGATTTGCAAAGGACATGCTTTGTATGAACTCCAACATACAAATATAAGCATAACTATTGATTTCCACTTTTTACACTAACTCTTGCAAGAGTTTTAAGCAACTAGAAGATTTCCCTTATACATCTTGCGTGTTTTTAGTATTCTGGTACGTAATGATAAGCAGGGCATCGTTGGCATGACACTGGTAACATCACATAATTTGGTTTTTACTGTTGTGATGATACAGAATTAGCTGTGGCATTGCACTTACAGTATCACAGTATCACAGTATCACAGTATTATCAAGGTTGGAAGAGACCTCATAGATCATCAAGTCCAACCTGTCACCACAGAGCTCAAGGCTAGACCATGGCACCAAGTGCCACGTCCAATCCTGCCTTGAACAGCTCCAGAGTTGGCGACTCCACCACCTTCCTGGGCAGGCCATTCCAGTGGCCAATGACTCTCTCAGTGAAGAACTTTCTCCTCACCTCAAGCCTAAATTTCCCCTGGCGCAGCTTGAGGCTGTGTCCTCTTGTTCTGGTTCTGGCTGCCTGAGAGAAGAGAGCAACCTCCTCCTGGCCACAACCACCCCTCAGGTAGTTGTAGACAGCAAGAAGGTCTCCCCTGAGCCTCCTCTTCTCAAGGCTAAACAATCCCAGCTCCCTCAGCCTCTCCTCATAGGGCTTGTGCTCAAGGCCCCTCACCAGCCTCGTTGCCCTTCTCTGGACACGCTCAAGCACCTCAATGTCCTTCCTAAACTGAGGGGCCCAGAGGGCATAGAAAGCCTGCAGATTTCTAGTCTTTATGGGAGAGAAAAAACACACTGTGTCTCTGAGATAAATACACTGCAGTAAGTTCTGGCATTAACTGGGTAGATGGTGATCTTGTACCGAGCAGAGCAGACCTGGCCTGACCAGAACTTAGTGACAGGTGAGGATTCAACCAGTATTTGTTTTGTATTTCTACAGCTTTGATGTAGAATTAATTGTTGGTCATTAGTAATTACATTTTTCTAATATCTTTCATATAGGAATATTGATAATCTCATATAGGAATATTGATAATCTCATATAGGAATATTGATTCACTGTTGTTTTCAGCAGAGTTTTTCTTTTGTCATGGGCTTCATGAATGAAAGAAAGGAACCTTTCTACAAGGTTCTTTTTTCTGGTGAAGCTTCAGGAAGGATCACGTTGTGGCATATTCCTGATGTCCCTGTGTCAGCGTTTGATGGATCACCAAAAGGTTTGGCACTTCTGGATAGCAGTTCTTGATATTGTCTCTTAAATTATTTTTTTGAGTCCGTTGTAACGAAAACTAAATGATCATGAAAAGATTTTCACATTAAAGTGATGTTAATTCAGTCATTGTGTGATGACTGACTGTGGTTGTAAGAAACAAGACTCTTAGAAAAGTGAGAGCCCAGAAATTATTTATAGAAGTCAATATATAAAAGATATTTTTTCCTCACCCACCTTCCCATAAAAGCTTTTCTACCAAATGTTGTGTAAGTTTACTTAGTTGGTCCTGCTTATTTTTGTTCATAGAAAAATACAAAAGGAAGGATTTAGTGAGATGTTATCCAGTGTTGAAATGGTAACTGCTGACTTCCCATATTTAGGCTGCAGAAAGGATAAATTAGGGGCAGTGACAGAGATGAAAATTTGTATTTTGCTTTGTTTGGATTTTATTTTTTAGCAAAACAATTCCATGTTTCTCACCTTAATTCTACCCACCCTCTAGAGATCCCAATTACCACTACCTGGACCCTTCAGGATAATTTTGATAAACACTCAATGTCAGAGGGCATCATTGATCACCTTTGTACATCTAAAGATGGCATCAGAAGCGCAGCTGTCAGTTCCTCTGTGTACATACCTAGTCTTGATAAGCTCATTTGTGGCTGTGAAAATGGGAAAATCTTTCTAACCCTAGGTTTAAAAACTGCAAGAGCCAGACTTCTAGAAAGCATACCTTCGTTGAAAGGTAAGCTTTAACCATTTTCTTTGAAAATCTCGATCAAGCACAAAAAAATGCACACTGATGGCATCCCCTCCAATGATCTCAGTAAAAATTTTCTGGAAATAAGAGCAGTGGTCAAGAATTGAATGAAAGAAAACAAAATGGAAGATTACAGTGCTGTTTATTCCTCTGTAGCTGATCTATCAGACCACATCTTACTGCTACCAAGGTGTTTTTCACTGTTAAGACTTGTGGATTGGCTATGGGGAATGGAGCCAACTGGAAGTGACAGACAAGGGATGTCACAATATAGGCAGTTGGAATCTTCTGTAAGATCCTTTCACTGAAGGAACAAAAAGAGGTGCATATCAGTAGACGAAGTTCCATGCTGATCTTTGTCATCCCTTTTAAGGACATGTCCAGAATCATAAAATCATTTAGGTTGGAAAAGACCTCTAAGATCAAGCCCACCCGTATATCCTAATATATTAAGTCCACTGTTAGACCCATGACTAAACCCCGATCCCTAATTCCATACCTGTGCAACTTTTGAACATATCTGTGGATGGTGACTCAACCACTTCCCTGGGCAGCCTGTTCCAGTGCCTGACAACCTTGGCAGTGAAAATTTATTTCCTGATACCCAACCTAAATTTCCCCTTGTGCAGCTTGAGGCAGTGTATTTAATACTTTGATCTGAGTCTCCAAACTTTTAGCAAATGTACTCTCTAGTATGGAAACTCTGTTCTTATAAATAATTGTGTACCATCTTGTTTCAGATAATCTACCTTATAAGATTCTACATGGTCATAGTAGCAGAGTCACTTGTTTACTTTATCCACATGATAAGTCAGTGAGATTTGATCCAAGCTGGCTGTTATCAGGAGGCCAGGATTCACTTGTGATCTGCTGGGATATCTTTACTGGAAGCATCTTACACCAATTTAATCTGCAGCCTGGTCCAGTGACAGAGCTTCTCCGATTCCCAGAAAANGGGGGTGGGTGGTGGTGAGGGAAAAGACTATTCTTCTGCAGCACTTTACTCTTAATTTACATTAACTTGTCTATTTTGAAAGTCGCTTTCAATTTCAGGCTGTTGATTGCTTCTTAGTTTGTTACTCCAGTAATTCAGAAAAACTAGTCTAAACCAGTGACCTGTTAAATGGAATATTCTCTTTCACCTTTCTTATTATAATGATAGTCAGTCTATAAGTCTGATTATTTCTTCGTCTGTAAAGCTCAAAAAGTGTAGTCTGTAAGGCTAGGGGTTTGAACAGAGTGAGTAAACATTTCAATGTACATAAGTGTGCTTGATTTTTGGTTGTTGACACATCCTTGTGGTCTTTCAATGTATGTTTTATGTTTTATGAGATTTAGAATAACTGTGTGCATTTATTTAAGTGAATTTTGGAGTAAGTGTTTGCCCTTGCTGTCCTGAATGCTCTGTAAAGTTGTGTTGAACAAATTATTTCCCTATTGTATTCTGTGGAGCTCGTATTTAATCTTACTGTTTTTAAAAATCATGTGAAGAAATGTTTTCTTATGGCTGCCTCAGTTCACTTTTGTACCAGCAGTAAGTAGTTCAAAAAGTGTTTTGCAATGCTTTAAGCTTGTGATGCCTGTAAGGCTTTTCTTTGCCATTTTCCTGAAAAGCAGGTAGAATTTAATGCCGCGTGAGTGGTGTTTGTTTTCTTTACACCCTTCAACAAAAAAAAAACTTGCTGGAAGGGGAAGTTTTTGCAGAATCAGATCTGTAGTGTGAAATGAAATCATGTCATACTCAACTTTCTGTTAGAAACACACTGCCCTTGGCTTATGTCACAAGACCTGTGACGGTTTGGGATCACTTGAACAGCAGTTTAGCTTAAGGTAATATTTTTATACTTCTGGGACAACTTGTACTGTTGATTTGGTTATATATCACTGCTTTGATAGACTACATGTTGTAGCTAAATGATATTTAAATATTATTTTTGTAATCAAAGGATCAGAGGAGAATGTAGTTTTCCTGCCAGGTCAGGTGTATGTCTGTTTTTAACAACTGTTAAAAATGAGTTGGCTGTGCAGGCTGAAATAAAACAACATTCTCTACAATAAGTATGTTCTGAGACTAGAAATTACTGGGCAACTTTTGCTTTGCAAAAATGAGATTATAATGATGGTCGTTCAAGTACTGAAGCTGAAATGTTCTGTTTTGCAGCTAAAAGACCATAGCATTGTGTGCTGTGTGTGCAGTGATCACTCAGTAGCAATTCTACACCTTCAGAAGAGAGTGTGTCTCTTACATGCCAGAAAGCACCTGTTTCCTGTGAAGAAGATAAAATTTGACCCTGTTGAAAATCTGCTGATTGTTGGATGTGAAGATGATTCTGTTTATATTTGGGAAATTGAAACAGGTAATAACACAGGGATTTTTTTGTTCCCTTTGCTCAAGTTGTGTTTGTGTTGTGTGGTGTTATATAAACATAATTTACATAAGACCAAAGCAGAAATACTAGAACTCTGAATATAAATGGAATGTGAGCTTAAATGTTTGCATCTAAACAGGAAACCATATACTTTTCCTATGATTCAATCTATGTCACTGATAAAATACTGTACCTTAAATCAGATCCTGACTATCAGATGGCCAGATGACGCTGTGGTGAGTCAGGTAGGGTATTTCCTGGAAGCTGTAAATACAATGTAAGTTATTATCTTTATTCTTTCCCTTTTTTTGTGTTCTTTTTTGAGATTTTTAAAATACTTAATCTTTGGATTCTTAAATATTGATTACAAAAAAATAAAGCAAATTTATGGCCTTAGGAAACTACAAAAAAAAACACGTACAACACTATATGCTATGTGATGGGTTTGCTTAGAAATTCAGTATAGCTAGAAAAAATAATACAAAGTCAAACTTTTTACTAGACTCTGAGTTGGGACACTCTAAACTTGCTATCCTGCTGTTACTTGTTTGTTGTTTCTCTATTCTCAAACATCTAAGATTCTTGCTGTATGTGTTCTGCTAGTTGTGTAGAATAATGATACTGCAGTTTTCAGTGTGTTTTCTTGAGTCAGGAGGGGACCGTCCTTCTGACAGAACTACCTGAGGACTTCCTATTTCATTATTCCTCTAATCTCTGTTTTTACTGCTATCAGCACATCTGCAATGATTCCAATTATTACTTCCCTCTCTTTTCTCCTCCTTCTAAAAGAAGATAGGTTGCACCTGAGAGGTAGTTCTTAGTGCAGCTACACAATGTCACTCAGTTATAGCAAATTCTTTGTAGATTAGTGAGACTTGATAGTACAGGACATTAACAGCACCTCAGAGACAAAAGTAATGTTGGATCTGAACCGTCTCTTTTAGCTGTAAAAACGGAAGGAAGTAAAATCGATCGTTCTGCTCATGTATGCTACGTAACCAGAAGGGATGCAGATGGGTACATGTGTGGGGGTTTTGAATTTCTGTGTCTTTTGCTATTAGTATCAATTAAGAATGAGTGCAATTGTAAGACAAAGAATGAAGTTATTTGCTCTTTTGTGGTTCCTGTTACCCGTTAGTAACTAAAAGACACCATTTAGGATGAATAGCTGGGAATAGCTACTAGATAGACTATAGTTGGTTTAATGTTGAATTATATCTGTATTGTAGGAGAACATGAGAGGTCATGGCATTGATCCTTGAAATTGGCCTGACCTAGATCAAGAGCTGTGTAGGTACTTCAGTGCCACTCAAGCAGACAAAGCGTTGCTCAGATGTGTGGGAAGATGTGTATAGCGTCACATCACATCAGTGAAATTTATGCAGAAGCAGTGTTCTTTAGTTACTGTTTTAACCTGTTGGCAGATGAGCAGACAGCTGTGTGTAGCACCACTTGCCTATACCTGTGAAGAAGATTAATTACTGAGTTAATAAGGTGGAAGTCTAAGTGGAAGCCTTGTGCTTGAATTCCGTCGTAGAAATGACTATGAGATCAAGATTTTGTTGTCTGAACAGTGAAAAAAGCTCTGTTTTGGCTTCACTGTTAGCTTCATGACTGAGGCTCTTCCTCTTTAAGTGAAAGTCAGTGGAGGACCTGATTTTGTGTCTCTCAAATATCACTGCAGTTTAAAATAACCAGAACAGTGTTCCTGCACTCGAGTTAATGGATAACTGGGAAAACAGCCAGTCTGTTTATATTTTCAGGCTGTGGATTAAGGAGTTTCTATGATTATTTCAATATTTATGCTGTTGTAGAGTCAGCAGTAAGTCTGTATTTGACAGATGACTTTACAGAAGTTTAGTGGCATCTAGGACCTATGACTTTCAGTTATATCAGTTTAGTTCCCAAAATATCCTTACTCCAGGTAATTAAGATGCTGTCCCCTTAAACAGAGGAGTCTTCATTATATATAGCAGTTCATCACCCAGTTTCCTGTGACAGAAGCTGACAGACTTTTCCAAAATGCTTTCTGAAGTTTAGAAAATAGTTGTTGTCTTTTAGCAGACTTTCAAAACAAATTTTTTACATTTTACACATTGTGAGAAACATTGTCAGGCAGACTAAAATCTGACATAGTGCTATTTCATGTGTAACTTGTACCCTCTCTTCATCAGATTCCTACAGATACTTTATTTTACACGGGCAATGGGGATTTTCCTGAGGCTCCAACTAGGTGTTTAGGCACATGTTGATACATGTTGAATATCAAGAACTTTTGAGTTCAAGTGGAATATTCCTCAACAAAGCTGACGTGTGTATTTATATTTTGGACTTTTGCCTGTGAGCTAGTAGTTCATGTGGTTTTTGTAATAACACGAGAAAACAGGAGTAAGTAATAGTCTGTATCTTCCCCCTGCTGACTACAAGTAGAATCTAAAGAAGGGGGTAGCCAAGTCAATTGCTGTTACAGGTCTAGAATATGAGAAATTGAATCCCATCCTTGTAGCCCTTCCATTTACAGAGCATAATAAGATCATTCTAAGTTTGCGTTCTTGCCCATGTGAGTGCTGATATGGAAAACTATACAGAGCTAATGCCCAATATATGCAATTCAGTGTATTTTGCCTAAATTTTAATATATAGTTACAGCAGCTCTCTGTGACAGGAGAATACCTTTCCATGGCAATAAATATCGATCTGATAATAAATTTGGAATATTAATATAGCATACATACAGGATATGTTCCAAACTTGCATACTACCAGACAAGGATGAAAATCAATAACACATTTTATTCTAATTAAAGGGGAGAATATGTCTTCTAATAAACCACCTCTCCAAGTCCATTTCAATAAGGAAATTAGCTGTTACCTATATTGCTTTTGCATTGCCCTAAGCAGTGGGTGTCTTTGCTTTTTTTATAAAAACAGAAATATCAAGAGGATGTAATAATAAAATACTAGTGTTTGGGTTTTTTCTTGCTGTATAGCACATGGACACATGTGTCCTGGGTCACACCTCTATGTAATGTGTTTTGAGAGTGAGATAAAAATAGTAGAATTTAAAGAATCATCTCCCTTGCTCAGAGGTAGCAATCTTCATTTATCAGAAGCTGATGGTCCTGCAGTTCCTACTAGTTTAATATGAACTTATTCCTTGAAGTTCACCATGCTTACAGAATGTGAATCATTACTAATTCTGTTATTTTCTTTTGCCTTGCAAGTCCTCTGTCTTTAAACATAGAGTAACACCACTTAAGACTTCTGGTTTAACTGACATAACAAGCATTTAACTTTGTGTTGTCTACATTGTGTTTTTCTCTCAGCAAAGGCAAATTTTGGGAACTATCTTGCATGATGCTGCTAGCTCCAACACAGGAAAGAAACTTGAGGAGTATTTCTGCTGAGGTTGGATCTCTTACAGCTGAAATTAAGCTTATGTTTAGTCCTTACTAGAAGAGGTCAAACTCATCAATAAGCAGTAGTTAGGATTTCTGTAGTTAACCATAATTTGGGAAGATTGTGTCCAGTTCAATCATTCATGTGGCAGATGAAATAGTTTGAATAGAGAGTATGTAGGATAGTAAGGCAAAAGTATTGAGAAGTGTCATGGAGCCTTAATGATCTTCAATTTTAGGTGCTGTGGTGGTCCCTGCTTGTTGCAGGGGCATTGTACCAGGTGACTTTCAAGGTCTCTTCCAACCCTATGGTTCTATGATCTTGCATGCTTCTTACCAGGACTGCACTGGGGATTGCCTTATTGCCTTGTTGCCTATCACTTCTGTTATTGCTAATGTGCTATAGTGGAATAAATTCAGGTGCAGATGCAGTTCACTTGCATTAGGGCATCAGAGTGAACGGTACTGTATATGATGAGAGAAATCTGGCCAAATCGCAGAAAATCTCTTCCTTTAGTAATTGTCAGAGAACCACCGAGGGTGCTTTTGGATAGAATTTATTGGATTATAAATGTTGTAATAACAAAAAAAGCTTAAGTACCTGCTTGTCTTTCTATTGCTGTTCTCACCTCTGAATTGTTTATGGATCCTTATTTCTTACTACCTAATATTCTCTACCAATTAATTATACACAGGACAAATTAATTTAAAACACAGGACAGAACTAAATGTTGTACACAAAATTGAACTGGTATAGATAAGAGGCAAAATAGATTACTAAAATACTGTTATCACTCTACATTTAAGGAAAAGAAGCTTATGAAGTTCAGCTTTGAAAAGCTCAGATATTAAGGCCATTTGTACAAATCTAATGCCTCCCTTCGGTTTTTAGGTTTTTTTCATAAACTTTTTAATCCTTGAGGACAATCTTGAAGAAAAAAAAAAATCAATATAATATTTCTTAACCACAATTTTTAATTTGCATTGGTTTCCCTATTTGAATCCTTTTAAAAATGGAAAACTTGTATTTCATGATAGGGGTTATCATGGTGTCGGAGTGCTCAGTAACAATATTTCTGCCGTTTTCCTGCCAAGTGCAGAGTATTACAATTGTCTTTTGCTTCCAAGCAAAGCAGGAAGCCTAGAAATTGCAGTGCTTTCTAGAGAATTGTTCTTAGGGTGCTTTAGCTGTATAAAGCCCTCACGTTTTAATGTGTACAGTGCACCAGAGACTTGCACTGACTCTGATCTTAATTCAGAGATTTTTTTAGCTATTGCTGTCTGTCTTTGCAAATGTATTGTGTTGGTACATACATAGTTTCCTACATGTGTACAGCTAGAGTTTTTAAATAGAGCTAAGTGAAAGATTGCCATTCGCTGTAGTAAGATTAGCTCTGTTTGTCATTTGAGAAATTCTGTGTACATCTCTTGCTTGAGCGAATAAGGGTAGGCACCGTGTTGCATTAAGAGAGCAGTGGATTTGGCAGGGAGTGAACCCCCTTGTTTTACAGGTGCAAATCCTGAGCGATACCCAATTTCACACTATGAGTCCGATAACTAGGTCGGATTCACTCAATAGCGCCACAATATGAGCCTGTATAACTCGGATTCACTCAAAAGTGTGTTCTGTTCTTGTCTAGCCACAATCTATGGACTCGCACGGTGTCCAGTGAGAGATGGCAAGGCTAGTTCATGTGAACAAGAGTAATTTATTACAACAACAGATTTACAGGTTCTTCATGGATTGTCGGTGATGAGCACTGTATGCAAAATATGTGTACACAAGGGTTAAAATTACCAAAGCATTAGGTTAAAAAAAAGAAAACAACTCTATACCACCATGTTAGATTATAAATCTTCATAGAGTTACTTTTGATAAAGTTCTCGAGAAGATTTATATCTCACCCAAAGGCATCCCTATGGGGTGGGGGAAGGAGGTCCCAGCCTGTCGACTCATTCCAAGGAGTCAGAGGTCCATGAATATTCCCTGGCTTGTTCAAGATGGTGTCTTCCCTCCAAATTCCCCTTCTTGCTGGCATATTTTATATTTTTTTTTTCTTCAAGGTGGAGCTTGAGTGATTCTAGTCATACCTATTTTTGTTTGATTGGTATAAAATTCTCTCGCTTTTTGCTTTTAAAGATATAGACTTAAAAAATTAAGATGCAAGCTCAATAAGGGGGGCTCACCCCTCGAAGGCGGGTAAGTTTTGGGACGGAGGGGAGTTTTGGTATTATAATGACATTATAATGAGCAAAGTTCACACAAGGATAGCGATTCGTCAAAAAGATGACAGAATGATGGCTCAGCAGAAGTACAGCTTATCACCTTCGAAGTACCATTAAGTTCTCATCCCTGTACATCTCATCACAGGAGCTGGCCACGATATTTTCATATCACTCCACCCCCCCGATGTGGTTTCCAAGGTGGCGGGTCAAGTTGCCTGGGGAACCATCAGAAGAAGGGATTCCTTTCGTTCCAGCTGTACTCCACCCTAGAGGCTTAGAACTTCCCTTAATGTGCAAATAATGCTCCATTTCTAATATAAGTTTAATTTTTAAGTCATCTCCAATAATTATCCCACACACTGCACTGATGTATTTCACAAACGCTACTAATATTCAGCCTTGAGCCCTACTTGAAGGCATGAAGATTTTGACTTTCAAATCTTTTATCATTCATATTAAACACAAAACAAACCAAAAAAATCCCATCACCCTTAAAATCAGAAATGCTTAAAATATTTATTGCAATATTAAAGCCACATGGAGTCATTTAAACTGTTGCAGAAAAAGTCTTGTATTCCAGAAGCATCTTTACTGTGGAGAAAATTAAATAACACATTTTTGTCTAGAAATCAAACCTTTGATCGTATTGGTGGTCAAACATGCTTAAACCCTGCTTCAAACCCTGCTTAAAGATTATTTGTGTGTAGTCATATATGGTCCAGTACTTCTATAATTGGTGCTAACAAAATGTCTTCTAAACACCTGCTAAACACTGTGCAGATATCACCTGGACTGCAGAATACGTTTTTGTTTTGTTTATTTGGGTTTTATGGTGTTTTGGTTTTAAGTAGACCATCATTTAGTATGTCTGACAGCTTTTCTTATCTGAAAATAATGATTCAGCTGTTCAGAAAACTAAGGCTTAAGTTTCATCAGGTAGTTGTGAGGAAATTAGGTCACAGTTTTAATGCAATGTATCACAGAATGTCTTGAAGTAAACTCAGTCATTAATTTACTGTGCATTTATGCCTAGGTAACTGTAGAAGCAACACTAATTATACTCCTGTGACTCTTTTGTCCTTGCAAAATGTAGTGATTTACAGTCTCTTTTGAGATATTTTTCATCTTCCCTTTATCTCCTTCTGTCTCTTTATTTCTTCAGGTCATTGGTCAGAATTAGAGTTGAGTGGGTGAGTGTGGCCTGTCTGATAAATCCTGGGGCTGTGGTGTAGCTAGGGTCAAAGTCACAGTGGTCACTACCTTTTTTTTTTCCTCTGATGAACTCTGCAGAGCTCAAAGATCTGGGCTGATGCAAAATGCAGTTTTAGAGCCCCTGATAAGCAAATCTGTGAACAGCACCACGTGCTTACTGCATGCGTATTTTTCACATACTCAGGAGCTGAGAAGCCTCTTAGTAGTACATTTTGGTAAAGTCTGTTTATTAATTCATTTTCTCCAGCCTAACAAATTTTGCCTGTAGGTCCTATGCCCCTGGTCAGAAACCCAAGTCGTTTATATATCCGCAGGAGTAAGATGCAGTAACTGTGAAAAGGTTTTGTTAGGAGGGGGCACCAGGTCAATCTCTATGCAGTTCATGTGAGTGGGACAGCAAGCTTCATCTTTAACTGCTGATAGACCAGAAATCTTCAGAGGTGCCAAATGGCCACATTGTGATGTGTTACTTGCTAGGAACACCTATGGATGTTTGTTGTAGTGAGCTGTTGAGAGATATTTGAGTAATAAAATTCAACTTTTGATAAAATCGCTGTTACTCCTGTGAATGGAAATGTTCAGGTGCTTTCAGAGACACCCAAACTTTCTGGGGAAGAGATGGTGCGTTACTTCATTTCATTAGTTTTCCTGGGTTTTTTCCAAGATGCTTTGAAGCTTGAGTACAATTGATCTTGTTTCAGTCCAACCTTTTGTTTTAAAAATCCCTGTCATTAGATCAGTGTTTTATGCGCGTTCGTAAATTCTGCCTCTCAAATTCTCTATACACTCAGTTCACACTCTCACTATGTCCTTCATTTTAGAATTGCACAATCTGATATTGCTAAGCAATAGTGAATGAACCCGAAATACAGTTTCTTAAGTTTGTTTTTTACACGCAAAATCCCACTTTTGTACTTTCTCTTGCTAATTAGGGCAAATAGCTCTCACTTGGTATTTATAATAGTTATTGCAAACAGTCGTATTGCACTTTAATTTCACAAGGCATTATGAATTTAAAAAGGTTACAAAACTATGGCTCAAATATCTTCCCTGAAGGGAGCTTTCCTCCCCTGAGAGACTTGTATCTCCCCTGAAGGGAGCTTTTCATATTTAGCAAAAGGCTCCAGTGATTTAGCTCTTCTGTTCTTAGGTTGTGCTCTGACCTTCAACTTTAATAGTCGGGGCAGACACCATGTGGGCTGAGATCTTGATTTCTCTCTCCTTTCTACCTTCCTACTTAGGCAGCATCCTTAGAGAAAGGGATAACCAGCAGGGAATAGTTCACTCAGCTTTGTACTGTTGAACTCAGACCAGGCAACTTTTTGGGCTGAGAGTACTGTAACACAGAAGAATTAACACAACGCAACACTAAATGTCTGATTTAGACAGTCTTTCTCAAAGAAAGCAGCTCTGAAGCCATCCAAGGCACTTATGATCAAATGATAACATGCAAGAAAGTGCAAGGTTGCCGTTTTATTGTAGTTTCTCTGCACATCTTGCTGTCAACTTCCTTTCTAAAAGGATGAGGAAACATTGCTTAGTGTATATTGAAAATGTGAATGACTCAAAGTAAGACTTGAGCATAAACATAGAAGGCTTTGTGGCAGTTTAGTGTTTCGGGCTTGTTATAAATTGTGGTTTGCCTTTCATACCGTGTTATTTTATACATGTAAGCCTCAGGTAGGTCTGTAGCTTGCACCTGAATATTTCTTATTTCTCTACATTTGAGTCATTGTTCAATAACTTTGATACAGAATAATAAAAGCTCAGCTTGTAAAATGTTGTGTTTCCCCCAGTCTGCAGAAGCAAAGGAGACACTTTATTACTGACAATATTTGATTGTCTTTATATTCATACACATATGCACACATTTTTATGTACTTTATACTAGGGGAAATGTGTGTTGAATTGAGCTGTTTTTATCTGTTTTATGTGGATGTGTTTTGTTATAGCTGATCTTTAGTCTTGGTTTACTATTTAGAGTCAATTAAGTTTTTGGGGTTTTTTTAACAAGCAAACACCCAAAAAAACCTAAACAGTGGAAATGACAGATTCTAGGGAGGGTTTTCATCTCAGACATTAAATGGTGGATTTTGATTACAGGTTATAAAGAAATAGACAAATTGCTCACATCTTTTCCAGAGCTGGCCAGTTTTTCCTTTCAGACCAATGCAGCAAGTTTACTGTATTTTAATTCTTGTTACAGGGCTCCTGTCCTTGGCTATTTAGTGTACGTGGAATCAGGGAGACAGGAGAGTGTTAATATCCTTTATTTCAGAGTATTGACTGCAGCAGAAATCCTGACTTGAGGACTGGTTACACTGGAGAGCTGCTCTTTACCTACATATGTAAACTTTACCTCATATGTTTACATATGAGAGAGATTCCAGTAACTTTCATTGTATTGTTCTTACAGAATCACAGAATGGCCCAGGTTGAATGGGCCCTTCAAAGGTCATCTAGTTCTTCATTTCATTCTTTATCTGAAACCTATTCTGATAATAGTTTGCTAATGCTTATGTGAAAATGTATATTTTGAAGAGTGTCAGTAATGTGCAAGAGTTGGACTATGTGACAGAAGTCATTAAGGGGTGGGTGACTGTATACAGTGCTGTAGTCACAGAGCAACTCCATTTATAATCCCATGTATACACACCTTTTATAAAGATTATTAGATTTTTTTTTTAATAAGATGGGGTTTTTTTGAGACATCCCATTTCAATTTGCAAGATTTGCGTTTACTCTGGTCTTAATATTGTCAAGAAATACATATGCTCACTTAATGTCGAGTTTGTTTCATCTGTTTTGGACTATTTGATGTGGGTGGTAAAATTGGCAGCTGTGAAAAGTTTTTCAAGCAAAGTGTTTGGCTACTGTGTTGGAGCAGGATGATTGACTTGTGAAGTTTGATTATCTTCTAATGGGTGACATGAAATTCATGTTTGCCTGACTCTACCAGCATAGAAGTGGTTAGGAGTTTCTTTCCAGACTAAATAGTTATTTGTGGAAAGGAAGATCTTGACAGAAAATAAACCCATTATTATTAAAATTCCAAGATAATACTTGTTCTCAAACATTTGCACTTCTAGTAAAGGATGTGAACTTGACCACATTGCCTTTTAAAATAAAATCAGTTCTGAAACTGTTTTTCATTCCCAGGTCACTCTTATACTGTAAGATTCGTCGAGTTAGTAGGTCACAGCAGCACTGCAATCATGAGGATTTTCAATGCTGTAGCTGTGACAGCAAGCAGAAAACACTGGAACCTGGTGATGTGACAGGTCATGTCCTGTCAGTGAAAACCTTGTCTGAGGCAGGATAAAATTCACCATTCTGTAAGGCACCATAAAAATTCATCATTCTGTAAGAGCAGAACCCAGAGTATTTTGTGGACAACACTAACACAGAGAAACACCATTTGCAGTGCTTGATCCAGATGAAGAATAAGATATTGTAACAGTCTCTAGCCAGTTGCATCTAGTGGTCCAAAACTGCCCTGGAGAGTGAAATGCTCCTCTCTTGTCTGTTCCCGAGACTTGGTTGCCATGGTCACAGCTTTAAAGAGATAACTACTTTCTTTTCTGGTGTTTTGTATGTATAGCAGGGGGTTGTGGCTGTGGTGTTGCTGCTATGTAAAAAAGCTTATCTATTTCCTTAAAGACATTGGTTTTTGCTCCTCAATCAAAAATTTTAGCTCATCTCTATTTAAAATACTTCAGGTTTGAGAGCTGTCTTTTAATTCTGTAATCTTTCTTGTATTCTCCTATACAAACAGTGTCTTCCTCAGTATTTTGATTTTTAAAGGAGGACAAACCCGAGACAACACAGTACGGGCAAGTAACCGCTTCTTGAACAATAACCATTCTGTCCCATTATTGATTGATTGTTTGCAGTGGTCAGGATGTCTTTGTCATATACAGGTTTCATCTTTTCTCTGCTTTCCACCCCTCCCCATTTGTTGCTCTTCACAATGTATTCAGGAAATATATGGAGTTAAAATCTGTTTTGTCTCTGTCATCTACTCACTTGGCAAATGAGTGTTTTGAGCTCTCTGTAACTGCGAAGTACCCTGCATTAAGTACTGTGTAATGCTCTCGTGGTTACTCAGGCCTTTCCATCATATATCTGCCCTTATACTTAGCCCTGGTGAGGTCGCACCTTGAGTACTGGATGCAGTTTTGGACACTGCAGTGCAAGAAGGATATTAAGGTGCTGGAGAGGGGGCAGAAAGGGCACCTGGGCTAATTAGGGGTCTGAAGAACAGGTCTGAAGGAGAGAGGCTGAGTGAGCTGGGGCTGTTCAGCCTGGAGAAGAGGAGGCTGAGGGGAGACCTCACTGCTCTCTACAACTACCTGAAGGGAGACTGGAATGAGGCAGGGGTTGGTGTCTTCCCCCTAGTGACTAGTGATAGGATGAGAGGAAATGGAGTCCAGTTGTCCTGGGGAGGTTCAGATTGGATATTAGGAAAAACCTCTCAGAAAGAGTGGGGAGGCCTTGGAACAGAGAGAGGGAGTGGAAGCACCATCCCTGGAGGAGTTCAAAGAGGCAGACTTAGTGTTTCAGGAGATAGTTAGTGATTGGGGGTTGTAGGGTGGGTGGTTGGACTTGATGATCTTGAAAGTTTTTCCAACCTTGAAGATTCTATGATTCTAACTCTATTATAGTTGTGGTGCTATAAATATTAACATGTGGCAGTTTAGAAATGCCTGCAACTTAGATGTATGCACACACAGAGATCCACAAGTAAGTATATGCAAGCAAGAGTTTTAAGTGAACCCTTCCCAAAAGTACCGTTTATGGTGGATATGAGAGAAAGTTCTGTCTTTAAATCTCTTCAATATAATTAATTAGATTCAATTTTTGAAATTGAATTTATATAGCCTTGTCAGTCAGAAACTAACCTGATTGTCCAGAGCATTGTTTTTTTTTTCCTATTCATTTTTCTTGTATTTAAACATGCTTCTAAAAATGAATAATATTGTAATGCCTATTTAAGAAGCCAAGTCCTGCTTCTTGCCTAATATGAGGTTACATTACCTTGCTTAATGAGGATAATTCACAAAGTGCTGTTTGCTGTGGCATGCTGCTCACACTGAAGTGGTCAGTAATGCAGCCTGTTCAGTTGGTTTTCAGTCTGTAATATATGGAAGCAACTCTGTCTGCAGCAGAAAATAAGGTATCTGTTATACCTGCACGTGTAAAACACAAAACAGCTGCTTGCCTTTGCGTACATCAGGACTGCCTGTTTATTCCATTCAGGCCATGGTCCTCAAAGCTGAAGTGCTGCTTGACCACATGCTCTAACTTTTACCACTACTTCTGCTCTTTCTTTTTTTTGTTTCAACTAAAACTTTTCCTTCAACCAGAAGTTGAAGGCCCTGGCCCTGAAGCTGTTTCTATACACCAGAGGAAGCTCCGATGCACAGAAAATACAGCAAGTATTAAAGACCTATGTTGACTACGGACTGCATAGGAGGATAAAAAGTCTGGAAACTCTGGCCTTGATTTTTGTTAGAAACATGGTTTTATTTTCTTCCGCCACTGTACTATTTAACCTTAATAAAATTATTCTATTCTACTACACATCTACAGGATTAGTGGTCAAGGGTTGAAGAGCAGATGATTGGACTTGATCATGATGGTCTTTTCCAACCTTGGTGATTCAGTGATTGTCTGACAAGATTCTTCTGTGGAATAGTCTGATTTTGAGGGTGTTGAGGCATTTGTAGATGCATCTGGAGATACTAAAACCTGCTTTGGACTTTTGTCTAATGCTAAAGAGTAGATATAATCAGGTTTTTGAAATGTAATGCCGTTCTCACAAATCGTTTTGTAATCACTGCCTTAGATCCTTGATTATAGTAAGTGCTACCTCTTATTGTTTCAAGGATGTTATTTTTTTTTTCTAAAGCACTCTAGTAGTAAATAGAACAGAGTTATACAGGGGCGAAAAAGGATGGGTCTATGTGTGTGTGTATGTTCCCTTCATAGTGGCCTTGGCTCAGAACCTAATAGTAAGGAAAACACATAACAATAACACAATATAATTTAATTGGTGCCTCTTGTTCATCTTTTGCTCTGAATGATGCACAGATTTCTGTAGGAAAAGATACTTACAGCTTGAAATACTGCGTCGTGCACGTAGAGGCCAAAATGCCATTAGCTGAGTTACTTATTTCCAGCCTTCTCAACTTTTTAAAGACTGTAATACCTCTCAAAACAGGTGTTTACGTTAGTCATCCTAGATGTGTTAGCAATCCTGTTTTAGGCATCTGTTAATGTACTTTCGTGTTCCTGAACTACTGAAAGGTTACAAGATTGGGAGCTCTGTAGGTAGTGTACTTAGTAGATTTGTAGGCAATCCAGCTATCAAGATCTTTAGGCAGCTTGCTTCCTTCCAAGTAGTCAGTTCTGTAATGATCCTTGGCAGAGTTTCAGATCCTGTTGAGGGGTGAAGAATATGACATACTGAAAACAACTGGGACTTGTCCTTACTTTTTAAGCACAATGTTATAGTAATCTATTATTCAAGTGATTTTGTAGGGGACAAAGAATCAGTTGCATTTCAACAGAGATGGTACTCCAGTGAACAGAAATGGATGTGTTTCGAAAAATAATTTGAGATAACAAGATTTTATCCCCACACAGGCACACAAAAACTTAGCATGCGAGATCCCACAATCCCAGTCCAATATTTTTAGCAGGTGTTACTGATAGAACTTCAATGCTACATGTTTTTTCTAGTAGCAGTGAAAGGGAAAATTCATGTCTTGTTTCTTGAGGCTACAAAGAATTGAGTTACAGGAAAAAGCGTTTTATGTTATAGCAGACGTTTAATACTTTTAAAATCTTTCACATGTCTTTTATCTGGTATTTGTAGGGAGCATAGCATTTCAGCAATTTCTTGTGAGTTGAGCTCCTATGTGTAGTATATAATAGGAGCTGACTTTGAATATCTTTAAGCTGAGTTTAGAGATCTTTTAATGTTAACTATTAATTAAGCAATGCTGCTAAAACAAGTAGATATAACAACTACAGTAATTGGGCTATTGAGACCCACATAAGTAAGGAAATTGTCTCTCTGGAATATTGTTGTCATAGTCCTGACTACAAAGCCACGTGTTACATTCAGGTATTTAGAAAATGTTTTGGGAACAGAAGCAAAAATGTGTGCTTTCCCTTGCTGTTTGTAATTTGGAACACTAGAGGACAGCACTAAAATATTACATAAATGTGTTGTTTACACTGTTTATGATACAGATGCTCTGGGAGGGCTTTTGTTAAAAGAAAACAAATTGTTTTGAAAAGACTCACGGCAATTAGTATTCTTCTGAATTTCCTTTTGTTTCTTTGGAAAACCACATCCGACTTCACACATCGTGCAAAATACATTCAGTTTCTTGCCTGAACAAAGGTATTAGCTGCAGTGATTCCTAGAGCACTTAAGATTTACTTCTTAACATAGCAGTGCTGTGGGGCACTCTTCTGTGGAATGACATGTTTAATGTCCAGAAAATGAGGAATTAGTTGTCTTATCAGTAAATGTTTCATTATTTATTGTTATATTTATATGTTTTGTTATTAATCCATGGTTTTAAATATTCTCTGTTAATGCTACACTGTTTACACTGTGAAATGGCATTGTTCCCCCAAAAAATGACAGTTGCTGTTGTGCTTCTCTAGGCACTCTGGAAAGACATGAAACGGGTGAAACAGCAAAAGCAATTCTTGCTTCCATTGAAGATTCAGAATACTTGGTGGCAGACACTCTACTTCCTGTGTCTCAAGAGTCCAAAAGAATTAAAAATGCTGGATACAAACACTCTAGCTCCTATAAGCATGGCATGGTCTCTTGCAGTTCTGCTAATACAGAAAAATCTTCAGATAAGGTAAGAAAGAAGAGCATGTCTCAAGGCACGTAGGCCTGTGTAAGTGGCGTGGAGACTTGGTTTTAAGTTTATAAAGGCTTGTTTTCACCAAGTCAGTTTTTATGCCTTCAAACCCCATTTCATACATCAAATGGCAAAGATGGGAGGAATACCTTAGGCAAGATCACCAGTAGGTCATCTTGGAAAGGTTTTCTCACAGGCTTAGACTCTATTTCCTTATGCCTCTGTTTCACTTCACCTGTTAGCAGCACCATCAGAACAACTGAATCCACCAGTCTAGATGCGTATGTCTTCAGAAAAAGGCTATCATGAGACGCACTGCTGCTGACCTTTCCACTGCAGCTCTTCTAGGAAATGCCTAAATTCCTCTACTTGTTTAATTCTGGTTTTTACTGGGCGTTTGTTTTCTGTTAAGACCCTCACTGACAATGCAAGTGCCTTACTTTTATATCAGTGTGATTGAGTTTGGCACATAATTGGTTAAAAAGTGGATCTCAAATCCTTGTAAGATACAGGAATACAAACAGGTATGACAGTCTTCAGGAGAGATCTGACCAGATATTGTACTTAGTTTTATCTAAGTTGCTTTTTTTAATACAACTCATGAAAGCAAATAATTATGGCTAATGGAAAAGATGTGCCTTTTTGCTTTGAAGAAGCAGTAGAAGGAAATATCACTGAAATGTGTTACAGCTGAGAAATTGAGTAGGGACATCAAATAATGAGAATAAGGTTAGAATATGCAAGAGTCACTCAGTTTGTGACATAGATGTGTCTATATTTTTATCAATTATTTGTATGTATTTTAAAAGCCTGTTTGCAAACCATCAAAATAATTCTCTCAAATTTAATTAAAATATCAAATGCAATGAGGTAGAAGTTACCTTACTCGGGCTGGAAGGTAACGGTACATAAGACTTCCAGCAAAACCTGTTTGTTCCCCAAGAGTGACCGTATTCACTGAACTCTTGATGGGCCTGTGTCTTATGGATGTCTCTCAGTGCTGGGGCTGTTCATGTATTTCACTTCTTATTTAATGGGTTTGGGGAACTGTCCTTTGCAATAAGCAGAGGAAGTCATATCCGCTCTAGCTCAACTCTGAATGTAGACAGTATCTTGAAAAAGTATGGGAAGATGAAAAAATGCTTTCCATCAGCTTGCATGTGGAAACAGCCTTCAGCATGGTCTCTGGTCTTTTTCTGGCTTTATTAATTTTGGTAAATAAAAGTCTGGATAATCCAAAGTTCTGTGCAATAAAGTACAGCTTAATCCAAGTCCTCATTCTTGAATTTTCTTTTTGGATCTTTTTTGTTTTACCTACAAGTGTATGTGTGAATTTGAGATTACAATGATTGTTTAATACTTAATATTTATTGTTGACCTTTTACTAACCTTAGTCTGATTTCTAAAGTTTTTCTTGATCCCATTTTCTGAAAAGTCTTATTAGAACTAATCCTGCTGAGCATCTTGTGGGGCAGATGGTGCACTAGTTGGCCATTGACACAGAATCTGATCTCAGTGTTAGTTTATTAACATAAGGGTTTTTCCTTGCATTTTGAAAGAGGAACAACAGGAAAGTTACAGTATTTGTATTTGACTGTAACTTTGGTGTCACATCTGTTAGACTGAAAATCACCAAAACGTAATGAAGTGGCTGGAAAGCAAAGCTGCTTGTGGAATATAGGCTGCTTGTGGAATGTAGGCAAATAGATTTTGGCAGTGTTCAAAGTGCCTAGTATAATATGCTTTGGGAACCATCATGATCTTAAACTGGATGTAGTATCACAGTAGGCAACAGTGGAGTTGTAATAATTTATAGCAGTTTTCTTGATCAGACTTCCTCTGATCAGCTGCTCTGCTTTCTCAAGAAAATAGTTTGGCATTTTCTGTTTACACATGGTTAATGAATTATCTTGTCTCTCTCAAAACTTTTTATTTAGAAAATGTAATTGGTGTCTTTCAGACTTTGCTGTGACTAGAAATACCCAATTTTGTTTCATCTTTTTTGTCACTGTAATCCTGTAATTTTCCAACAGAGTTCTGTTATTGGGGGAAAACAGTCTTTATTCATCAGAAATCTGTCATCCGTTACATCCAGCACTTCTTCCCACCTCCATCCCCATTAGCACAGGTTCTGTAGATTAGTCTGAGAGATGCTGGAGGCTAAATGTATTGGGTGTAGCTGAACCTGGGAAGGATATAACAATGGATGTCCCTTTAATGCTGTTCCAGAAGCCCAGTGCAGGCTACACAAAAGGAGCACACTGCTCTATGGCTTTGTTACGCTGAAATGAAGGCTTACTAGGCAGTCCACTGTTTTTCTTAGCTCTCATGCAGGAAACTTTTCGTAGGTATTTCAAAGAGCACTGCATTGCCTCTTTAGGGTTATTTTATTTTAGCAGCTTGAAAAAGTCTCTGGAAATCCAGATTCGGTTAAATTAGCGAGAGCTGTGTGGATATCGNTTTCTAAGAAATCAATTTCAGAGTATTTATGTAACAAAACAAAGGAGGGGTAGCTGTTCTGCTGTTGGTATCACTCTTTTGAGTGATTGTTATTTTGTACAATGAGATGATCCACATAAAGATCACCACTAAGATTCAGAAATTTTTTGTAATTATTATCACATGTTTTGTTCTTAATATTGTAGTGAGGACAAAGTTCCATTTGCAAAGTAATGGATTCTTTACTCCATTAATAAATGTATCCTGAGTTAACAGTCCACCTTCCAAGGCTTTTAAAACATTTTTCATCATGTAAATTACAGATACAAAAGCAGAATGCTTTGATTTCATGGTGTTTCGACCACTTTAATTCTTTTTTTTTGTGGCACATGCCAGTGGGAGTACCAATAACAGATGAGTGTGACAAGCGCAGTTAACACAAGATCCATATTCATGTTGTCAAATCCCCTTGATATGTTTTAAACAGATTTTAATTATTTTCACTGTCAAAAGATCCCAATATATAGCTTAATAGTTCTTCAAGAAATCTTGACTTAATATGTGAATGTAAAACCTCTCATAAAAACGAAACTTTTATATTTGCCTGAGTCATTGACACAGGGTATTCATCAAGTCAGCAATTTGTGTGGCAAAGTGCCATTTGAATAGCGTATTGTTAGAATACTTATGGTCCACTTGACAAGGGCTCTTGCTGTAAATAGTGCAATTTGACTCCAGCTGTTAAAGAGTGGCTTTGACAGCAGCCAAATAGAATGGAGATGCTTTACTGCACCGCAGAAAAATCAATATTGGNAACGACCACATCAGCAAAGTTTCAGATCATCAAAATTCTTTAGTATGTATATTTACGGTGAGCATTTCAATACCAGTTTTCTTCCATGGCAAATAGCGCATTAGAAATTTCTACATAAATTTATGTATATATATAAATCTATATACATAAATATATATATATATATAAATCT
>VXBP01007001.1:339887-357829 GCA_013400115.1 Rhinopomastus cyanomelas | reverse complement strand
TGTTAGAATACTTATGGTCCACTTGACAAGGGCTCTTGCTGTAAATAGTGCAATTTGACTCCAGCTGTTAAAGAGTGGCTTTGACAGCAGCCAAATAGAATGGAGATGCTTTACTGCACCGCAGAAAAATCAATATTGGGTTCTTGTTCATAGTAACCTGGTTTTTTTTTTTTTTTTCCTTTGCAGATTTAGACAAGATTAGATAGAGTTCATTTGTGGAAGTTTAAATATTATTTGAAAAGCGGGTCTGTTTTATTTGCAGATTAATGTTGGTGATGAATGATGCTCCCATTTAGTTTTTAGAAAAAAGGAAAAAAACTGTACTTTGCAGCCATGCATAGGCTATGTGGTAATGCAGCATTATTTCAACTCAGTTGATATGGATGGATATTAGGATGTGGGTGCATAAGTTATGTAATGACAAAAAATGGTGTTTCCTTCCTCTCTCTTTTTTCCTCTGTAGAGTTACTGTAGTAACCCTGTCAATTCTCTAGGCACAGGGGTGTTTAAAGTAGATTTCTTTGTTGTTCTCCCTTTAACAACCCCCACAGATGTTGACAATCTGTAGTGCCATTGTAGTTTTTTCTGAAGCATAGTCTTGCTGGTGCTGAACAGTTTTCCAGCAGTATTCAGTGACATAAGGTTGCTATGATACCTGGCCAGTAGCAATAGGTATCGAATCACTGGTCTTAATTACAGTAGACTACATGCTGGATTGTGTGCTTATGGTTTTTATATGGAACTAGCTCCCAGTATAGCTTTAAGTTGTAGTTATGGTTGCAAACTGGAGCTGTATGAAAAACTGGTTTGAAAAAACAAACCAAACCACAAACGGAAAAGCTTCAGTGTTGTGTGAAGATTCCATTGAGATTCCACATAGAAAACCGGATGCGTTCAGCAATTGTTTTCCTGATGTTCCAAAACCTGTCATGTTTGACAGTTTCTCCTAGATTGTCAGCATAAGTAGCTTGGTATTAAATCTGTTTATCATGTGCTGATATTTCTGGTCATTTCAGTAATGTAATCAAGGTAAATAAGCTGCTTCTGGGTAAAAATGTTGGAGGAAGAGCAGCTTTTGAGCTTCAAGCGATAATTGCGAAACCTTGGATTGCTGAGGACTGCTGAAGTATTACTGTAGATCCAGACTAGAAAAGGGGAATTTTTACTGCGTGTAAAAGAGAGGAAGAGGGGGAAATGTACTTATTTGCATATGGACTTATATGAAGCAATACGTAACACCTGTATAATTTATTATATTTATCTGACAATTTCTTGCATTAATGCTCAAATAGTATTTTGTGGTGCAGAGTAGAGTCAAAACATCTATATGAAAATGGATCTGTACAAGTTCATTTGTATTAGTGTGGTTATTAGAAATAACCATGACCAGAGTAATTACCAGTGACTATACCCTTGCAAATTTATTATAAACATGTTTAACTTGGCATAACTGGTATTACTTGTTCCAAAGAACTTAGGTAAGTGAATAGTACTGGCATACATATTCTGCTGTAAAGGCAAGCTATTTTCTGAGGCAAAGGTATTTTCCTATTAGGCAAGTCAAAGTTTACATTTTTAGAGTTGCTTCAAACAGGAAAGTACAGAAATTGCAAATAATGAAAGGAGGAACTTTACTTACCCTGTGCAGCAACATAAAAGATGATAAATGAAGAATGAAGGGCAATGGGGGCAGTTATTTGTTTTAGTATAGTAAAGCATGCAATTGGAAGATTGTTATTGGAACCCTGGAAGTTTTATGTATATACATATATATGTATGTATGCTTCCTGTAGCTCAGATGCAAAGCATTTCAGCACTACATGTCTTGTGCAAATTTGTGATTGTTTATTCAGGGGACCAAGGTAACAACATAACTACAGTGAAGTAGGAATTTTAGAGTTAGATTAAATTAGTGCCAGCTAAGAGGAGTCATCATGATGCTTGTTTATTGATAGCTTGAACCACTTTAGCTTTGCCACAAGTAACTGGTTGTCTCAATTGGTCCAGCTCATGGAGAAAGTGTTGGTTTCAGTGTTTCAGTCATGGATTGCCTCAAAGCGACAGGAAAGCAAAAAGCTGCTGATATTGTAGCACTTTTTACCCTTGTGGGTGCGGATAGTAAGTAACACAGACTGGCACAAGTTTGAGAATAAGCTGTGGCTATTTATTTAAACACTTTGGACACTGTTTCTATGTGCTTCTACAAAGTTTTTGTCTCTGTTTCACTGGAGGTGACCAAAACTTTGTTTTCCCTGCCTAGACAACAAATTGGACCTTGTGCTGAAGCTGAAAAAGCTGCTGTGGTGTCCTGCTAGAAATAATTTTCAGATCAATACCAGTAGTCCTTGTGAAGTGTTGCACATTAAAGGACTGTTTATTGAACTCTTTATTGAAGCCAATCTAGCTGTTGCTGTAGTCTTCATCTTCTGCCAAACTTAAACTGTCCTGCCCCAGTTCCTTTTTGTATCCCTTGGAAGCTGTAGCAAAGTTTGTCTTTATTTTTAGGGATGTGTCTATATAGATACAGATAATTCCTCCTGTTTTACTGAAGTGCAGTTCATTGTTTTCCAACTGTTCCTTTCAGTTCTGTATGTAGAGACATATACAGTTTGAATCTTCCTATCTTGAATTTTAACCATAGTGCTTAGTAGTCCTTAAAATGCAACTTTTGAGCCTAATTTCAAGTGCTCTACCTAATTTGAATAGTTCTAAAATAAATTACTCCATCCTTGTGTGCTTTCATATAATCCAGGGATGTTGTCTTCACCATTCGAGACAGAGGGTTTGCGGGATTCTTACACTAGTGATAATCATCTTGCCTATTCTAAATGTGAAGCTCCTGACCCTTTACAGTTTGATTACTATCATTTTGGTAAAGTGTTGTATCGTTCCTAGATTTCCATCTCTCACACTTATTTTAAAAAAAATAGCAGTGAATTTTTCACAAGTGCACTGACACCTTAATTATGGAACTGAGACATGTGTCACCAAACCTTAGTCTACAAAACGCACACATGCTCTCTACTAGCCTCCTTCTAACTGAATTCCTTGTCTCAGTTAAGTAGCAGAAATAATACAAATCTAGAGTGGTTCAATTCAAAACCAGCAAAGCAACAGCAGTGGTTACATTGCCGTTCTCTTGGCAGGTTTGACCCTTTTTTTGTGTATTAATCCTCAAAATCTCAGTTTGTTCTGATGGTCAGATTTGGTTCTTGCAATTCTTGTTACCTGGTTGATTTGTTCTTTTCCATAAGTCAGAATGTTTGCTTGCAAATAGGGTTCTCTTGGAAGTCTATGCTGTTCTACTGCCTTGAATAGCTCTCTGGAAATACCAGTATTGAAATCTGCGGCATCAGAGCTGCTGCCCTAATATGACCTAGAATGACACAGGATGTGAAGCAACTCCAGCTTGCCTGTTCCTGAGTGTTCAAGACTGGCACTTTCAAGAACAGACAGGATTTTAAGATCTTCATCCCATGATTTTTGGTGGTGGTGGCAGGTTTTGTTTTTCTCTAGTGTAATGTCACTTGCTCATGATTTGATCTAGTAGTTTTATTAATCTACGTTTTATGTAGGTAAATTTTATGGGTAGAACTCCTATCTAGTGTGCAAAATGCACTTTCAGAGCAGCCCAGGCCAAATGGGTTTTTCCACTTGCAGTCAGCAACAAACCATGGATTGGTAACTTGAGCCTTGTATGTATCAGTCCTTCTTAGGACACAGCAATGTTCTTACGCTTTTAGCCTCCTTCTGAGGTCGTGTTGATGGTATCTGTCTTCAGCGTTATTCTCCGCTATTTGGATGCTCGTTCATCCAGTAAGTTGCTCAGTATAATAATTCCATCTGTTGGTGGATTGCTGTAGCATTGCCTGTCCAGTTGATGATCTAGGAAACACGGGAAAATTCCTTCTCACGGTTTTTCTTTCTAAATGCTGAGGAATCCTGAAAGTGTTTTGGCTACCACCTATTGCTCAGCCCTGCGTATTTCTAAAGATATGGTCAGGGAATTTACTTCTACATTCAACATAAGGTAATAGGTTTCCATGTATATAAATTTCCTGCTGTAGAGAACTAACATGTAGAATTGTCTGTGTTAGCTTTACTTAATGCGATCTCAAAGAATAACCAGCATGACTTCTCACCAGGATTGCTTGTGTGTGTATACACTTGCATTACATCCAATGAAAATTCTAAGTGTAATGTTTGTGTTGGAGAGAGACAGTGTGGACGTGAAGACAGAAGTCTGAGAGAAACTTTGAATTTTCATACACATCTCCACGTTGAGAGGTAGAAGCAATATTTCCTGAATAAGTAAAATTTTGTTGTGCCCAGCTCTGGCTAACAGTCTGCCTGATGGTAGCCTTCCATGCATGGTAAAAAATGGGGATTAGCCAGTTACTTAGTCTAGTCCAGAAGGCTCCTTGGCTTGGTGATTTACATTGTACCACATTCGCACCAGGAATGATGCCGCAATCAGTGTGCCAAGTGCTGCAGAGACACTGACGGTCTCCACTGGGATATGAAGAGAGAAAGATTATAGTGCTGGAACAAAAGTTGTTGTCTTTGCTTATGTTGCAGTTAGGTTGGTAGCCAAACATTGATGTAAACTCAAAATATCACAGTGGGTTTTGTGTAGAAGATAAATCCATCCTCAGAAGTGTTTAAAGCTTTTTAAATAAACCAGTTTATATGGGAAAAACAGATTAACATGTGAAAGCAAACTGGGGCACCACAATTGACTCCAGGCTTTTTAACCTTAGTTCTTTATATGTTTAAACCATGCTAAACGAATTTTAAAAAGTAGTTCCAAATGTACTTTCCCACCCCCCACCCCCGCCGAGGATCCTTTGTCCTTATGACTAAGTGAGACTTTGGAAGGTAACATAACATAAATTACCTTGCTAGAGTACCAGCTGTGCTCAGTATGATCCTCACCCTGTGCAGAAGGCCAGCATTGCTTTGTCCATTCCACCCCCTCTTTGGAGGCCTGTGTACTCTTATAGTGACAAACTGCTCACATACACTTTAACTTCAGTGATCTGGGAGGTGGGCAGGGTTAGGTGCACGTGTGGATTGCTGATATGAGCTATATTACATTTCAAGGTGGATTTTTACACAGCTTAGGTGGAAATTATAGAATCATTCAGGCTGGAAAAGACCCTTGGGATTACTCGAATCCAACCAATAACTCTGCTCTACAAAGTTCACCCCTAAACTGTATCCTCCAACACAGCTTCTGAACAACCTTTAAACACATTCAAGGATGTGTTAACTCAACCCCCTCCATGGGCAGCCTGTTCCAGTGCCTGACTACTCTTTCAGTAAAAAAAAAGTCTCCTAATGCCCAATCTAAACCTTCCCTGGTGCAGTTTGAAGCTCTTCCTCTTGTTCTACTACTATTCACTTGTGAGAAGAGACCAGCACCCACCCCTCTACAACATTCATATGTGCCGTTGGTAATTATCTTTGACTAAATGCATTTTTGCCTGTATCCTAAACTGTCTATACTTTCTGCTGAGTGAGAGAATAAGAACAGATGCCTTGCTTTGCAATGTGTCTTACGTTATGATAGTGGTCTCACTGCTGGTGAGGCTATTTCGAATTATTGCCTCAATTGGGATGATATCAGAATGAGAGACTAAGCAATGTGTTGTGGAAGTATTCCCACGAAACATTCATGGCATCCTGCAAAAAGATGTTAATCAGAATTTTACCTCTTGCATTTATTCTGGAAACCAAGCAAGATGTAATAACAAATAAAATAGTATCCCATGGTTTTGTCTGATTTACGAAATTTTCAGCAGTAAATCTAGTTACAGCTGTGTACTGTTTGTTACTTAAGTGTATGACCTTAACAACGTAGGTTTGCTGATACGATTTAGCTCAAACAAAAGACCATTTTATGCTCTTGTTGGGCAATAGATTATTTTTCTGTCACAAGTACATAAATGATTGCAAGGCTGCATTTATAGCTAATCAGTTCTCCAAGCATCACCTAGGGAATGTAAATCTTCCCCATGTGTCGTATGTTAAAATTTTTGGTGCAGAAACTGAAAGAGTAAGGGGTTTAAGAGATTTAAAATAAGGATGTTTTCAAGATCCAGGACTTCTTGGTGTGCTCTGTGGGATCCAACTGTGTTTTTCCACTGCATGATCTGAATTTTTGTTCTATGCTGCTTGAACCAACCGCCATGGTAAAAGATTATATTAGATTTTCTTTTTAACTTGTGTTTCAGTATTAATTAAATTGTGTTCTCCAAATTCAGAAAGGATGTTGTAGGACTAAGTAGACATGTGCTTGGTTTTATGTGTTGAAGCTACAACAACAAAAGGTACCGTTTCCTAGTAGATAAAGAGCTGTGGTGTTTGTGGTGAAGGTTTAAGATGTGCTATTGGAAATCTGAGATTTTTGTGGCCCTTGCTAACAGTATTTTGTGTTCATAAACCAGTTGGAAGCCCCAAACAAAATTTCATTTATCTTTATATTCTAAGTTTTATAGAGTCTACAAAAGTGTCCATCTGTTCAGCTAAGATTGCTTCAAATAGCGAGTGGTCAGAGAGCCTTAGCTGATAAAGGTCAGAGGAGCCTCTTGACCCGGTGATACTTCCCAAAGCAATTGGAGCATAGGGACTGATATACAGTTAGATGTAGCTTGTGAACGCAATCTCCACTTTAATTGGTAATGATAGCAGGAATACACAGTGAAGTCATTGCTGAAAGAAAACAAAAAGTATCCAATATAGTAATTTATTACCAGTCAGTGGGTTTCACGCACTAGGTTGTTTTACCCCTGCAGTGGTCAGAGAAAGCAAAAAGGTACTCTAACACTTAACTGAAAATGGATGCCCTGCTGCTATCAGGGATGCATGGTGGTCAAATGATTGCCTGTGCCATTAGCTTGGTAATGTTTTCTCTGTTGTAAACTCGGCTCCCCATGTTCTTCCTGTGCATCAGCTGCAGATTGAAGGCTTTCTCGTTTGTCTTCTATTTGTGCTGCCAATCATCAAGCTGCTATCCACCAAGCACATTTCAAGGAGGATTTTTTTTTTACTATAATCAACTGCCATCTTGAGCAACTAAGGGCTCAGAGGATTTAGAAATTATTGTAATGCTTTAATTTAGAGTTCCAGACACTTTGTGCATAGCTTATGCATTTGTTTTGAGACAATTCCATCAGACAGATTTCCTCCTTTGCAGAAGTGTTTGGAATAGCACCTGCGAACTTGTGCCCTGAACGTAATTCTTCTGTCTATGGGTAGTGCCACCCTTTTGTTGAAAAGGGTTAAACAGGAAAAAATGTCTATGCAAGTAAAGACACTTACTGACCTATTATTGTATTTAACCAAGTTGCTAACCCAAATGAAACACGATTATTAGTTCTTGCCATCAGAGAGAAAGTAGCATGGAGAATAGGGTGGAGCTGTCATTGGCACTATAACCTCCTGTTTAAGGCTCTTAGGAGCAGGGAGTTGAAGTTTAAGACTCCTGGTAGCTCTGCTTCAGTTAAAACAGTTCTTCCAACTCTGAGGAACAAGTGTAAGACACAAGCAGATGCGTGAGATACTTACTGCTTGTGAGCCTAGATTCAGACCAATGACTAGATGTGAATGAGAGAACAGTCATGAGCTCTGAACTTCTATTGACATTACTGTGACTGACATGACCAAGACACACCAAGTACTTAGCCCTCAACACATTTTTGTTGATAAATTCTACTGTCCCACCCCCTTCTGTAATATCTGTAAATGAGGTACCTCACATTTGAGTTCTTAAGAAATAAATAACTGTATTTATTCTAAGTGCTATTGATTGCCACAGAGGTAATGAACAGTGATTCCAATGTGTAAATGTTCTTTAAAGTTTCTGTTGTCCTTGTAATATGATCTTTCATTACATTACAGCAAAGACAGGTGTCAAAAATAAGTATAAATTTCATAGAAGTAACTTCAGTGTTGACTTTAAAGTGTATTTTGAGTCTGGTTCTCCTTCTGAACATCTTGTGTGTGACTATTACTTTCTTTCCTATGTGTACAACAAATTCCAAGACCATTCATGTCAAATCTGTTTCTAGCACAATACTCAATAGAACACTTTTCCCTTGCTTGCTAAGGTACATTGCTAAAGATGTGTAAGGGATGAAGAGGTAGAACAGGCTTGTAAGCTGTGCCATAGGAATGGATTTAATACCAGAATAAATCAAGTAACATGAGTAGTCAAAGACTGTTGCCCAGTTGTTTAAGGATGCAAAGATCCTTGAATGTGTTGTGAGAAGGGCAAAAAAGCTGAAAAGGCGAGGAGTGTTCTCTGAGGAGTCTCTTAGAACTTTGGGCTTGTCTAGAAGGGTTAAGGGAGGATCTCTTTTGCCATCTTCTGAGAAAGGAAGTGGGAGAAGGGAGACGTTCATCAGTTGTCATATGTGGGAAAGGTTCAAAGCTGCATTGGGGCAGATTTAGGTTGGACATCAGTAACCATTTCTTTACTGAGAAGGTGGTCAAACACTGTAACAGGCTTCCTACAGAGGTGGCCAATGCCCCAAGCCTATTGGTGCCTGGAATAGCATGCTTTACCTTTTGGTTGCCCCCAAGTTAGGCAGTTGAACTTAGGTTCTTGTAGGTCCCTTCCCACTGAAATAGTCTGTATTTCAGCTCTCGTCTTGTCCTGGCTCAAATATCTGCAGTGGCAAACTAAGGAATTACTACAGAGGTGGTATATAGTTTGCCATTTCAAAGCCTCCCTGAAACCTGTTCTTTTCTGGATGGAGAAAGCTTGTTCTGCTTGGAGGGTGGTGCACAAGAAGCTCATGAGTCTGAGGATAGACTCTCATAAGGAACCTTATCAAGAAATGCGAACCTCTGCAAACAGTAAATGTGTTGGAGGTGTTTAGCAGGAGCATTAGCACACAAATGGCTGTAAAGTATTCAGCTTCAAGCAGCAATTTGTTAATTGTACTTTAGCTTGAAATTTGGAAGTGAAGTCTGTATGATGATTGGCTTTTGGTGGGAACCAGCAAATGTTTTTACTGAAATGCCTGATGATGATTTGATTTAAGGTAATACAGAGATGCACAAAATAAAATTCCAAAGTGCTCCTACTTCTTAGTTTCCAATAAAAATAAGTGGTAAAGCTGTATCTTGACAATAAATGCCTGGTTTAAACCCTGAGATGGCCAATTAGAAACTTCTAATAGAAGAGTTTTTTTGTTTAAAGTTTTCTTTCTTGACTGTCATCCACCTCCTTTGGTGTAGCTGCTTCTTAAGCTTACTGCTAGTGATGCACAAAGCAGAGGTAGTGCATGCTGCTGATCTACAGAATTTGGCTCCTGCAACTTTTTATAGTCAGATTGTCCACACACGGAAGAGGACAAAGGTCACTTTTCCAAATCTGGATAAAATTATTGAAGCTATGAGTAGTTATAGCTTGCCCTGTCTTAGGGCAAGCTTCCAGATTTTTATTTTTTAAAATATAGTTACAAACATTGCCTATTTTTCAGTTAAGTAATAAAAGCAGAGGGAACACTGGTGGTCAAGGGATTCTTGTAATTAGGGAACAATTTAACTTCCAACAATGGAAGTTGGCCATGTGAAAACCAAGTCTTCCAACTGGCAGTGATAAACTAGAAAAGATGTCTCTATTCTGTCTTTCAGAATTCCGATTAGCTAAATCAGCAGACTGTGTTCAGCATGTCATAATGTGGTGGTCATTTAACTTGTAGAATTGATGAAACCTCTATATTAATAAATTCATTTTTATCACAATCACTTGAAATTTACTGGGAGAATAGTGAGGCTTTTTAATGGTTTAATATTGGGATATCTGCTTAAGTTGTTTGGGTTTGAAGGACAGTCCCTCAATAACTGAGTCTGAGTTAAGCACAAATTGTCAGAAAAGAAGAAAAAACTACCTTTTCAGTTACTGAAATCCATGTGATGGCAACAAGGAGGCCTCAGACTTGGTCTGTGTGGTTCTGAGAGAAGTAAAGCTTTTTGGTATGGTTATGAGCCTGGTTTTGGTATGGAGTGAGTGCACTCTGAAAGTGCACATTCGGAAAAATAGAAATAATGAAATATTTTACAGAATGAAGATTTATTTCTGTGAAATATTTCTGGAATTTCAAGAGAGGTGCACCACAGAAGTGTAAACACCTGGTAATCTGCTTTCCTGCACCCATCGTCAAAGGCTTCTTTGCCTTTGAAAAGGCTTTGCAAACTACTTCTGCAGTTCATAGCTAGTTTTGTGAGTTTCCTTCTATTTTCTGCCGTCCGCTGCAGAGCATAGCTTGTCCGTCATTTCCTAAGTAGTGTTTTATGTCTAAAGTTTTACATGTCCGCCTTCTTTCATTGAACTGAAATGCCTGTGGCAGAGAGCTAAGGTAACTTGGGAGATGCTTTTAAGATCAATGTTAATAAGCTTTCATACTGCCAATAAACATTTATTGTGACTTCACACAGGAGCATCATCGGATGCCTCAGAAGGTTGATGTTGTCGCAGTATTTTGCTTTGTTTGGATGGTGGTTCTCCTAAAGGTTTTAAAATGTCAATATGAAGGTATGGACCAGAGAAAATGGAAATGGTAGGCCAAACAATAATAGCAGCTTCTATTAGTGTTAAAGCCACCTTGCAAATTCCAGTGTTTGCATTCCGCGGGGTTCTCCCTATGTATTAGGAAACGGCATAATTAAAGATGAAAATAATCCTAGTGCTTAACTGCAGTGCATTTTGTTTTTTTAAAAAAAAGAACGGGATAAAAAGAAATCCTGAACAAGCAGATATAATCTCTTCCTCATGACTCCCTGTAGAGATCTTTAAGTGAGATTATGTATTTCTCATCTGGTGGGAGCATCGTGCTATAAATAACAGCCAAATTACTATATTATCCAAAACTAGTAGCCAGGTAACTTAGTCTGTCAATGTTTTTCCACGTGTTATTCATAACTACCATATTAACAGTTAAAGAATGTTATTGAATAAGCTCGTAATGGAAAAAGTTACGTAAGAAACAGAATTGAAAGATGAGTCAATCAACATTTCATAGAATCAGAGTAGTTTTGTCTGAAAGAGGCTTTCAAGATCAGGTCCAACATTTTCCTACCCCTATCATAAACCACTAAACCATTTCCCCCAATGCAACATCTACCCTTCCCTTAAACATCTCCAGGTGACTCAACTCTCTTCTGTTCCAAAGGCTGTTCCAATGTGTGACAACCTTTTCAGCAAGGAAGTTCCTCCTGACATCCAACTTGAACCTCCACTTTCATTCGTTAAAGTTAGCTGTTGCCCTGTTTCTAACACAGTGATCTAGAAAAGTCTATCATTTGTGGAAGCTGGCATGATTATTTGCAAATGTATCACTGGACTGAAAAGCTGTTTCCTGAGGCTTATCTTTCTGCTCATACGTACATGCTTCTTGAAGTGGAATAGCCAGGCAGTGTGCTAAGAGCATGGGCTTGTGCAAGAGAGAAAAACTTGCAAGTACTAAGTTGCTAAAGAAAATAGTAGGAGCATCAACGAGGAATTTATTCTTCCTCCTGTCTGCTCTTCCCCTGAAGATAAAAGATACCTCTTGAATAGGTACAGCAGCTTTCTGTTATAAGATGGTTTGTCACAGTCTCAAGGCTTTACCCTTGTGTAATCCTCTCAGTACCTTGATGAAATGTTGCTTGCTCACGCAGCGTGATGATTCCTGCAAAAGACGGTGGTGGTTCCACGCTGCAGTATCTCTCTGAATGAAAACAATATATCTGTGTGGTCTTTAAGGATGCTCCAATAAATGTCCATTATAAAGACTCAACTCTGTCGTTCTGTTCAGATTCTGATATGTTTTCCGGTTGCACACGCAACATGGTCATTGTTCCACGTTACAACTAGCTATTTCTCAGGATTTGTCTTAGAAAATGTATTCTGCTTTAATAAGTTTTCATAAATGTATCTGATTAAAAACATATTTTTAAAGTGAATGTTCATAAACATAACAGTTTATGAAATACTTTGAGACTATATACATCCTTGTATATGTGTAGATCAGACTGTAGATCAGACTGTTTGTGTGTATTGGTTTATGTACGTGAGACACTATCAAACTGATAGAAAACATATAGAATCTCAAGGTTTGCAAGAACTCTGTTTTTTGACTGATTTATGTTTCTCTTTTTTTTTTCTTCTGGGGTGAGGTGGGAAGGGGCAAGGAGGGGGCAGGTAGGAACACAAATAAAACCAAACAATCCCAAACCCAGGAGCTGTGTTCTGTAACGTTTTCTTAAAAACCTTTCAGCTCGAAATGAGACTTAGTAGAAGAAATACCAGCCTAGAGTTTCTGTAAAGATGTTCACTGTCTACAGAGGGCTGTATGGTAGGAAGCCTGTGTTATAGTGTTCATGTGCCACTGTCTTTCTTACTTAGAAGAAAATCCTTTTTCTGTAATAAATGTAGTTTAGTTTAACTCCATGAAGTCAAAATATTTGGTCTAGCCCATATGAAATTCTATGCTGGTATCTTTGATAACTGCAAAATGCTATCAATTTGGTTTTGGACGATGAATATTTTTCTTTCAGTTATTAACTGATACCAGCTGCATCCAACAGCCCTTCACAATTTTACCAGTTAAGACAAAATGGAACAATGCAAGCTTTCATATCCTGTTATTTGATATGGAAAAACTTGAACTTCTCCTGTCATCTCAAGTCAATGGATTAAAGTCATCAAATTCGTTCCACAAGTATGACCTTCTAGAAAGAGCCAAAAGTGCTACTGAGAAAAGGGCGTTGACACTAAAAAGAAATAAAACTGCTGGCTCCGGATCTGCAGTGGATGGGCAGGAAGATTCCGTTTGTTCAAGCCATGTATGTAGGGATAATGCAACTAAGGCTTTGGAAGAAAGTAGTGGCATGAAAAGACAGAAAAAGATGAAGAGCTCAAGAAACATTAGGATGCAGTCACCAAGAAATGTTGATGTGAATGTCACCGCTGATACAGCTAAACTGCTTTTATCATGTCTCTTGCCGTGGGGTGCAGATAAAGAAGTAGACCGCCTTTGTGTTAGGCATCTGGATATCTTGAGGCTTCGGCATCCTGTTTCTTTTGGACTTGTATCAAATGAAAACCACCTATCACTGATGTTGCCAGGATGGAGATGTACTGATTGCCATGTGCTGGGAGAACATGCAGTAATCAACTTATGTTCCAAAAAAGTGCTTGATTTAGCAAACAAGTACCTTGCTGCAACTGAAAATCAAACTGCAAAGGAGGAGGGGCCTGAGAAAAACATTTATGGAACAAAGGGATTTGAAACAATATTCTTCTTGCTTAGCAGAATAGAGTTAATCAACAGGATAACTAACATCCCTTCGACAGTTCCAGGTGAAATGGAGAGGTAAGAACCTTTCTGTTATGAGTCTTTTCTTCCCATGTATATGTTAAAAAGACAAAAGGATAAAATGGGGGTTTTTGAATATGAAATTTTGCAATAGAATTTACTTTATCTAGAGCATTTTTTTGGTAGGGTGTTCTTTGAGCAAAGGGAGATCAGGATAAAAAAATAACAATTCTTTATTTTATTTCTACTGAGCAGATGAAAACTGATAAATTTTTTCAACAGAACAGGAACTCGACTTCACACCCTGCTTTTTCCAGACATTGTTCTTTTCCTCACAGTTTAAACTAAGTAGAAGAATGAGGTTGCTTTAGGTGCATTGTGAGATGTGTACGGCATATTTGTGCTGGTTTGATTTCTGCTTTCTGTAAGTATTGTATTTTCTTTACCAAGAAACTCTTGGATTCACAGATAAAAAAAAAAACAAGACGAGAACAGTGTGTCCTGGTTACACTATTTAAAGTATAAACGCACCCAGTAATAAGAGCATCGGTTACTGGGAGTTAATGCCTCTTCAGTCCTTGTGAAGCAAGAACCATCTCAAATAGCATTTGTTATTCAAAACAAAATTATTGACTACGTGCTTTTGAAGCATTAAAGGAAAAGTAGCAGACTCAACATTGTTTGACCAAGCCAAATAGAGCACACTAATCAGGCCATGGATATTGCCCACAGAGTTTTGTTGTTCGGCAGACATAGGTTGCTCTGTTTGGGGCATTTTAGGGACAATTAACTTCAGTGTTGGTGATGTTATGGCCTAGAGGCAAGAAGGAGGGACAAAAATTATTGATTCTGATGCTGCAAATGTGTCTCTTCCACAAAGCTCTAGGCATTCAGTAGATCTTAAAAGATATGTTCCATCCTGTGGGACAAACAGGTGCTTCTCAGTTTCTTTCACTGCTAGTCACGTTGCCTACTTGTCCATATTCAGTACAAACTCTTACATGAAATTATAAAGTCATTGCAAGAAAAAAGGTGCCATTATTTTGGTGCATGAAAACTGTATAATTTAAAAGTTTCTCCAGAAAATGTAACCCATAAAACTACCATCTCTTATAGAAATGTGACACTCTTTGTTCCAAAGAGGGGAAAAATGCCATAGATGTTGGTTACAAAAAAGGTAACTTCATTCAAAGGTGCTGATTCAAAGGTATTTAGGATCTGTGACATGGCTTGTGTGGATTGTCTCTTTTCCAGAGTTAAAGAGTGTACTTATCACTAAGTCAGTTTAGTGCCCTTTGCAACGTGGGCTGTGGCCTGTGGGTAGTTCGTTTCAGTATTCATGTACATCTGAACGTTTCAAGAACAAAAATGTCCAGAAGTGACTTCAGAGAAGACTAACAACTGTGGTAGATAATAACTGATAGCAGAGTGCCTACCTTCCCAAACCCCTGCCTTAGAGCATAAGTTTTTGTAAGTATAGTAAAGTGTTGTTTACTAGTTTCCTACTTTTAGTCCACAGAAATCAGAATCCATACATGACAAATGGCGAAACGTAGAAGCAATAACTCCTTCATTTCCCAGCTTCTATGGAGAGTCACTAAGCAGTAAGTATAAACAGTAGCCACATTAGCTCACAATATGTAATTTAATCTCAATGATTTTTTTAAAAGATTCTTTAGCTTTGAGCAGGTGCAGCTTGCAAACACAGGAACTGGGTTATTCTGTTTTCTCCTGCGAATGGTAGTAAAGCACGTAAACAAAGTGCTGACAAGCAATACTGGGAACAAGGATCTTGTTTAGTATGATAGCAAAATATTCAGCTGAGTTTGTAAAGATGTTTTCTAGGAATGTGGAAAACACAAATGTAATAAGATCACAAAACAAGGGAACTTGAAAGATCATCTAGTCCAGTCCCCTTGCCAGAGCTGGATCACCTAGACCAAGTCACACAGGAACATGTCCGGGTGGCTTTTTAAATGTCTCTAGACTCCACAACCTCCCTGGACAGCTCTTTCCAGTGTTCTCTCACCCTCATTGGGAAGATAGTCCTTCTTACATTGATGCAGAACCTCCTGTGTTCCAGCTTACATCCATTGCTCCTTGTCCTATCATTAGATGCCACTGAGCAGAGCCTGGATTCATTCTCTGACACCTGCCCTTTCCCCATCTATAAACATTAATGGGGGTCACTCCTCAGTCTCCTTTTTTCCAAGCTGAAGAGACCCAACTCCCTCAGCCTTTCTTTGTCAGGGAGATGTTCCACTCCATCATCTTTGTGGCTCTGTGCTGGACTCTCTTAAGCAGTTCTGTGTCCTTCTTGAACTGAGGGGCCCAGAAACTGGACATAATGTGTAAACTGTTGTTGTCCTCCTCCCCTATCTCAGCTGTTGCCATTACATGACTGCCCAATAACTGTTGCTTAGTTACACAGGAGTCACCTTGAAGGTTCAAGAAAGCCCTTCATCTTTGGCTTAGGTTGGAATAAAGTAATTGCTTCACATTAATTTCCCACAGACAATTGTTTGCCAATCTTGGTTTTGCAAGCCAGTGTAAGTTTGTTCACAGTATGCAACTAGCCAAAGAATGTTTAACTACTTAAACCGAAAGAGGATATTGGTCATTATGGCATTACCAAATAAATAGTGTTCATGACTTGTTTCAAGTAAAATCTTGACCCTCTGCTATGTAAAACTTGAATATTAACAACTAAACTCAGGTTTTAGTGTGCACTTCCTTTCTCTCATGTACATGCCATAATCTAGAGCTTGTGGTGACAGCAGAAATGCTTCTTAGAAGAAAGAGACGAAAACAGAAAATCAAGTGTCAATAGACAATAAGTAAATGAAAGGTCAGGAGTGATCTAAAACTTTTAAGGGAATATAACTTGTATTCCATTTCTTCAATTGTTGTAGTTTGCAAAATAAAATCTGATTGGAAACATTTTAGGAATTATTAGTTCCTTAGCATCAAGGACACATCAGAGAGTGTGACAGGCAGTTCTGATCCTGATGATGTTTCTGGCCTTTCTGTACACATATACGTGCGTGCAGAGAGATGGGAAGAAACCAAGTTGAAACAAGTACTTAATACCTTTTTGCAAGCATAGACACAAAAATTTAAAGAAATAATTTAAAAGGTAAAACTCATTTTACCTTTGAATGAGTTCTGCCTCTCGTAGTTTGCCTCCCACTGTTTTCATGTTGACCTTTATATTTTGTATTATGGTATGTGTCAGGTGTCGGAGACAGAGGATAAAACATTTGCTCCCACTCCATTTTTATGTACAATTGCATTAAATTGTCTAGTTTCCTTTTTTCTTTTTGCGCTCTTCATTATTTTTATGATACCTGGGTATGTTTGTACGTATGTTTGTTAGATGTTGACAGTGTTACACTTCACAGCATCACAGAATCTCTTTGGTCAGAAGAGACCTTTAAGATCATCTAGTCCAGCCTTTGACCTAGCACTGCCACGGCACCACAAAACCATCTCTCTAAGCACCAGATCCACATGTTGTTTTAATTCTTCCAGGGATGGTGAGTCCACCACTGCCCTAGGCAGCCTGTTCCAATGCTTTACAAACACTTCAACGAAAAAAATTGTCCTAACATCCAGCCTGGTGCAACTCTCCTGGTGCAACTTGCAGCCATTTCCTGTAGTCCTACTGCTTGCTACCAAGAAGAGGATGCTGTCCCCTCCTTGCTCCAGCCTCCTTCCAGATAGTTGTACACAGCATTAAGGTCTCCCCTTAGCCTGCTTTTCTTCAAGGTGAAAAAATCTCATACCTCTCAGCTGCTCTTCAGAGGACTTGTTCTCCATACCTTCATGGGCTTCATTGTCCTTCTATGGACACACTCCAGCACCAGGGAGCAACTGGCACTGCTAGCAAAGACTGAGGCATTTAGTAGCTCAGCCTTGTCCTTGATCACCATGATGTACTGAAGAGCATCCTGCTCCCATTCCAGATTACACCAGTGTTCCCTGTTCATGTTGTAATATGCAGGTGTTTCTGCAGTTTTCAAAATGTTCCGGTCTGGCTTGCAGGAGTCCAGCACTTCAGCAAATGACTGCATTTTATGATCGGGGGTTTTTTTAATGATTGATCATAGAATCATAGAATCACTACGGATTGGAAGGGACCTCGAAAGATCATCTAGTCCAATCCGCCTGCAACAGCAGGATCACCTAGACCAAGTCACACAGGAACTTATCCAGTCGGGTCTTGAATATCCCCAGTGAGGGAGACTCCACAACCCCCCTGGGCAGCCTGTTCCAGTGCTCTGTCACCCTCACCGTGAAGAAGTTCCTTCTCAGGTTGATGTGGAACCTTCTATGTTCCAGTTTACAACCATTGCCCCTCGTCCTATCACTACATGACACCGAGAAAAGCCCAGCTCCATCCTCCTGACACCTACCCTACAAATATTTGTAGACATGAATGAGGTCACCCCTCAGTCTCCTCTTCTCCAAGCTAAAGAGACCCAGCTCCCTCAGCCTTTCCTCATAAGGGAGGTGCTTCACCTCCTTTATCATCTTCGTTGCCCTACGCTGAACTCTCTCCAGAAGCTCCATGTCCCTCTTGAACTGAGGAGCCCAGAACTGGACACAATACTCCAGGTGTGGTCTCACCAG
>VXBP01007001.1:224460-339872 GCA_013400115.1 Rhinopomastus cyanomelas | reverse complement strand
ACTCTCTGACTTCTACCCTGTAGCCAGTTCACAATCCACCTCACTACCCGAAAATCCAGGCCACGCTGCCTCAGTTTGGCTGTGAGGACGCTGAGAGAGACCGTGTCAAATGCCTTTCTTAAGCCAAGATAGATGACATCCACTGCTCTGCCATCATCTATCCACCTGGTTACACCCTCATAGAAGGCTATCAGGTTGGTCAAGCATGACTTCCCTTTTGTGAAGCCATGCTGACTGTCCCTAAGGACCCTCCTGTCCTTGATGTGCCTGGACACAGCCTCTAGTACAAATTGTTCCATCACCTTTCCTGGAATGGAGGTGAGGCTGACCGGTCTATAGTTACTCAGGTCTTCCTTCTTTCCGCTTTTAAAGATTGGGGTAACATTTGCTGTCTTCCAGTCCCTAGGCACCTCTCCCATTCCCCAGGACCTAGCAAAGATGATGGAGAGTGGCCTAGCAATGACTTCCGCCATCTCCCTTAGCACACGCGGGTGCATCCCGTCTGGGCCCATCGCCCTTGTTACTGAAACTTCAGTTTCTTCTCATCAAGACACTGTATGGTACTGGCTATCAGAGTTTATTATGTGGATTCCAAGGATTGTACAAGATTTTCCCAAATTATATATCGGGCAATAAATGCTGTAATAAAGTACTGAGAAGTTACATTGGTCTCTTGAAGGCCAAATGAGGCAGAAGTGGACTGTGCCAGCACAGCTGTCAGTTCACACTGGGCCTTACTTTGAAAAGAATATGAAAAATCAGGATGGGTAGTAGTAAAACTTGCATGCAAATCCAAGTGCTATAACTGCACGTGTAACTGCTGAGCCACTGGCTGTGCAGCATCTCAGCTGCACCCCAGTATCGTTGTCCTTTAGCAAAAAAGTAAATTGGACAGAGCTGTAGTTACACAGGGTGTTATTGAAGGTAGTTTTGCATAGACTGTGCAACCTTTTTAGAGGTAAAGAGAAACATTCAAGTACTCGAAGCTTCCATACCTAAGTAGTGATTTTGTGGTGATTTTAGGTCATTTTAGGTGAGACTTGATGGTCTCACAGGTCTTTTCCAGCCTCAGTAATTCTGTAGTCTAAAGCAAAAAGCCTTCTACATATATTTAAACAGTCTCTAAACAATATCTGATCTGTCTTCTCACAACGAAGCAAACACAAGCCAAACCTTAGGTTTAGGATAAAAATAACCGTTGTGTCAGATTAAAGCGTATTCTAAGAAATTACTCATGTTCTGATTTTTTTCAGTTATGCTACTGAAGTGGAAAATATAAATACTTTAAATATTTGTGTGCTTCAACAGATATTGTCAGTTCATTAATTCTGTATTTGTTTTCCAGGTAAAAGGAGACACTGTTCCCCAGAAGCTGAAAGTGGTTCATTGCTGAAACTGATTTTTTGTTGGAATGACCAATCTATAAAGGTAGAAAATAGACTGTGTCAGGAGTTGCAATGAAATCCTTAAATTATTATTATTATTACTGTTATTGAGGCTTGACTAGACCTCTGAGATAATCAAGTCCAGCCTGTGACCTGACATTACAACATCAGTTAGACCAGGACATTAAGTGCCACATCCAATCATCCTTAAATACTTCCAGGGATGGGGACTCCCTCATCTCTCTGGGCAGTCCATGTCAGTGTCTGATCGTCCTTTCCATGAGGAAGGGCTTCCTGATATTCAACCTAATCCTCCCCTGGTGCAGCTTCAGTCTGTCCTCTCTTGTTCTGTTGCTAGGGCGCTGGGAGAAGAGCCTGAGCCCCACCTGCCTACAACCTCCCTTGTTGTAGTGAGGAATAAGGCTCCCCGATAACATTGGCTATGATTTAGTACTTGAAATTTGTACTGTGATGTAATAGTGATGGATTTGCAGTGAAGTTTTTACATAATCATGCTGTTCAGACCTGTGAAAAACTGGTCATTATTTCTGTATGAAGTACACTACTTACCAGACCGCTTTGACATAAAGTGATTGTCCAGCTGATCTTCAATCTAGGTCAGAATTTTCTTAGTAGCCATTAAAAAAATTAGTTACCTATTTTCTAACAACCAGACCTAACTGACATTACAAATGTCACTTTATCGTCCAGGAAAATAAAGGCCAAAATAAGAGTGGTGTCATATACCACTCTATTATTGAAGGAACAGAAAATGCTTTCTTGAAGGGGTGAATAATGAATCCTAACGCTTAACTTAGAAGAACACTTCAAGAGTGCGTTAGAAAAGTCTGTTTTGTGTTCCTGGGTCAGAGGAAGCTCATGTCTAGTGTTAGCGAAGAATCTGATGTCTTGGGAGATAAATTACTGTTTCTAGACAGTTGACAAATGACTATAAAGTAATCTGGACAGTGAGATCTAGAGACTAATCCTCATTTTGAAAATTATCATTTAAATAAAGTTGCATGGCTACTTCAGATGGTTCAGGAATACAAAACTCAGGACAGGATGCTATAGCCACAAGGTAACTTACTCCTGAAAGGGGAAATTCCTGTTGTGAGTTTATTTTGTGACGTTACCTTTTAAAATTGATTGCAACTCTGTGCTGCATATCAAGTGTTAAGTGTTTTTTCCCAAGCTGAGATGTGCAGGAACACTGCAGTGATGATTCCTTGATCTGTTAAACTGTGATGGTTTCTGCAAATATTCATGTTTGATTCAGTGTTTTTTCTGGAGTTTATCAATTATTTATTATATCTCAACTGTCTGTGTATCTTTAGTCGTTTTTCTGTGTTCTTCCCTCACAAACTATCCTCACTTCTCGTACAACAAGGTGGGTTGTCTCCTTTTTTGGATCCTTCTAATTTAGTCAAATACAGAACCATGATTGCATTAGCTGCAACTGTCAGGTGAACTCTGTATCATTTGCTGAGCTGGTCACCCACTGAAACTCTTCGTAAAGTAGAGTTGTGTTGTCACCAAACTTTGTGTTTGAGGTGTAACTGATTATGTGAATCTGCGTGTTGGTATTTGCTACAGAATTTAATGACTTGATTAATCAGTTTATACTATGATAATGGTCTTACCTACCACAGGAAGCCAGTATGCAGGAAAATACCACATGGAATAAACAGAGTGGGGAGAGGCTTGACAGAGATGCTAGGATAGATTGGATCAATGGGCCAATGTTAATATGATGAGCTTCAACAAGGTCCCGGGTCCTGCAATTGGGTCAGAACCCCCTGCAGCGTTACAAGGTTGGGAAAGAGTGGCTGGAAAGCTGTCTGGTAGAGAGGGACCTGGGGGTTCTAACTGACAAGTGGCTGAATATGAGCCAGCAGTGTGCACAGGTAGTCAAGAAAGCCAGCAACATCCTGGCTTGTTTCAGAAATAGTGTTAGAGTTAGGGAGGTGACAGTCCCCCCTGTACTCTGCACTGGGTGGGCCACACCTTGAGTACTGGGGTCAAGAGAGATATCAAGGTGCTGGAGTGGGTGCAGAGGAGGCAATGAAGCTGGTGAAGGGCCTGGAAAATAGATGTTATGAAGAGGAATTTGAGGAGCTGGGGCTGCTTAGTTTGAAGAAGAGGAGGCTGAGGGGAGACCTCATTGTTCTCTACAACTACCCAGCAGTTGGTGGGGGCTTCAGCAGTTTGCCTTTCTGTTATGTATTACAACATTAAATAAAGGACATGACTTTCAAAGAATAAACTACTTCGTGTTCAGGTAAATGCAGAGAGTAGTGCTGATAAGCTGGCACTTTTTTTTACTGGTGTCCAGTTTCACAGCATTGTCTCTAATGGGCTTTGACTGCATCTGTTTGCACAGCATTTGATGTTACCTCAAGTGGGCTGACTTCTGTATAAGTGTCTAGACAGCTTTCCTGATAGTTAATATCCAGAAGTGGAGGAAAGTAGACTGGATGTTTTGATCTGTATGATGCTTTGATCTGTATTTTCCTGCTGCCTGACGTGACTTACAGAGGCACCCACGGGTTCTGCTAGGCTCAGCACTGGAGGTTATGGCCTTAGCAATACAAGGAGTGATATCTATTGACTTCTGTTCCTAGACCCACTTATTATAAAGAGAAGACTAATCCTTGGAAGTAATTGATAAACTGTAGAAAGGAAAGACAGTATAACTTCATATGGATGAATGCTATGATGAACTTCATTTTATAGCACAGCTAGCCTCATCTTCTATTTGCTTGGCTTTTTGTTCTCTACTATTACTGCTGCAGTAGCAATTACATTTAACTCCTTAATAACTGTGTTTAGAGATGCACATATACTATTTGCATTTTCTCAGACATAAAATGAGCACAATTTCTGTCATACTTCACAACACCAACTGAAAAGCTGGTGGTATTTAAACAGATTACAATTATGGGGGTAAAAAGGTGAATACATGTGTTTAGTAGCCAATGAGATAGCTGAAGTATAAGTAATCCACAGTGATGTTCAAGTGGAAACTACAAGAGAAAATGAAAGGTGCTCATCTACATTTGTTTTGTGTTAGAAAGAGGCAAAGCTGCTGGAGATTCTTAAGCTTGGTGATCATGGTAGGTGAGATGTGTCAATCCTTGGGAAAGATGAAGTGGGAGGAAAAAAACTAAGCATAAAACCATGCTGATCTCTATGGAAGTGCAGATTCATTAAAGTGATGACATCCAGTACATTGGCATGTTTGTGTTCCCTTCTTTCTTTGTTGTTTTAGATACATTTTTAGAGTCTGAAGTGTAGTCAGGATCTGTAATTCCCAAAGCTCAGTGTTCTGTGGTTGTGAGGAATTGCCTTTGCCTTCCCCTGTAAAATAAAGGCTGTAACAACAAGGTAGAGGTCTGTGCTGTGTTGAAACGCATAGGGCTTGGTTCACTTGCTGTGAACTTTCAGGGAGTGGATCTGGTTATGGGATACTTGTCTGCAATAAAGAATATTGTCACAAAGGATACCAATGGCCCTTGCTCTGCTTAGTGATATGATTTTACAAAGGCAGATAGAAATGCATTTTAGGAGAGCCCCTGTGTTCATTGCACTTGATCAGAGACATGAAACTGTCTCTCTTCCAGGCAGCTTGAGGGAGCCTGCATATCAACTTCAATTTATCTTTAAATTTAGATTATTTTAATAACTGTTTATAATAAATCATGACATTGTTATCATATCTAAATTATAATTGAGTATGGAAAATATATATTTGATTGAAGTTGAGGTGTAGTACACTGTCCTGGAAACTTGAGGATCACTCTCACTTTAGGAAGCGACTTGTTCTTGAGAATGAATACCTTCACGAGTGGGGGAAAAGTCACAATGTAAAGTCCTTGTTCAGTCTGCAAAAGCATGTCACATGTCAGAAAAAAGAGAGACTTTTCTTTTTAGCTCGTAGAACTGTATGCTTCACTAACGTACGCTGTCACGAGCCCTTAAAATAAAGAAGGCAGTAAGCAATGGTTTCCAGTTTTGAGACGAAAGAAAATGTATGTTTAATTAGTGACAGCAGTTCTGATTGATGTGTTGCACTATTGTATTGGTATCTTTCACTGGTTTTTATCAATATGTATGAAGAGACTTGTGATTTTCACTGAAAGGTGTGCATTGACTTTCAAACAACATTCACCGGGATGGTACTTGACTACTGCAAAATTTCGTCAAGTGCTTAGATAAATAATTGAAGTACTGATACTGTGCAACCATAATTTGCATTTATGACAGATGATGGAGGCAACGCAGGCAGTACTGCTGGCAGAAGTTCAAAGGACTGTGAATACCTTGAGAAAAACAGTGATCTGCAGAGAATCATTTGCCATGGTAGAGAATGGAAACGGTAAGTTGCAGACACTGCCAAAGACTGAGAGGGATTTGCAATGCATAAAAAAAATCTTTCCCTGCCATGTAGGTGGAAAATGTATTGGTCTATTCTTTTAGAAGAACTTTCTTCAGCACTCAAAACAAGCTCAAAGAAATACGTGTTCTTAATGTGTTATTTCTGTGTTATGGTTTACAAAACAAATGCTTTATTTCTGGCCTCATCAGGCTGTGATTTTTTATTCTCATATGACTGTCAAGGATCTAAAGGACTTTCCCACTCTGAACATCAGAGAAGCAAAGGTGAAGTTTCTCTGATAGTACAATATTATTCTGGTATCATAATACTTTTGCAAATAAAGGAAGCACTGTATTTGAAATAGAAGCAGTGCATCATATTGAAGTTTTACAAATGTCTTTTCAATGGCATCAGAACTTATTCAGTACAAAAAACTTAACTGCTTAAATCTTCATAATGGAATACAGAATATTCTATTTTATTTTTTGAAATAACATCCATGCAAGGAGATGCTTTTTACAATTAGATAATTTAATTTTTTGAGAAGTTTACTCTTTGCAACTTTACAATGATCCTAACTTTTATGATGAAGTGAATTAAACCTAAATGTGTATTATGAAGTTACACTTTTTTTTTTTTGTAGCCCATTAGCTATATCTTAAAATTAAGTGACCTAAATTTTTGGTCCAATCTTCTTAGTGAGCTTTCTTTTATGAAACTAATTTATAATCTTATAGAGTGTGTGTGCCTGTCCTGAGAATGTGTTACTACTCTGCCTGTTCCAAGAGACTAAAAATGATTACTGATATTTCAGGCTGTAAAACAAAATGCTGTCTCTAATTTGAGCTGTTGGAATATATTGAAATTCAAAACAACTTGAATTATTGTCATATATGAAGATTATACTGAAGATCACTTTGAATTGTTTTATTTTCATGTGGTTTGGGACAAGATGCACTGTAACTGAAAAAATCCCTAGATGTAAAGTTCACATGTGGAGTTTATTTCCAGTTTATTGAGTTTTCAGGGTATATTTTGATGTGCCAATTTGACATGGGATACAATAAAAATTAGAGTAACTAGAAATTGCAGATGAAGATATCTGCAAACTCCAGATGTTTTTATGTCTTTTTTTTTAATCCAAAACCACCTATACTATATGAAAACACTTGTCACATAAAAAGTGCTGGAATGATTACGTGAGGCTAGTAGTCAATTGTTCAATCCTAATCAGGTGTTAAGGCTCACAAATAAATTCAGGGTAATTCACCTTTCCACTCTCTGAAATGAAAAGGGATTTGATTGGCTGTATGTCTAGTAAAAGAATTTTACCATCATTTTGTTCTTAACCCTATTCTTTACAGGTTATTCCACATACAACCAGGAAATTGCTTTGCTAGAGTGGGCAAGGTGTAGATGTGCGTGTATCCAAATGTGCATTTATATCAATGTTATATTTCATATTTATACGTAAGTATGCATTTACACGGGCTAGGACATTTGTTGTATTTTATGATGTGAACTACATAAAAAAAAACTTCTGCTATATAGGATGTACCTAACATATTGTTCAGTAATGTAATGAATTCTAGAAGAGAGAGAACACACAAGAACACCGAAAAGGGGATGGTGTGCTGAGTGTTGCAGTATCACATCAGCTTTGTTCTCATGTCCATTCATGTCGTAGCTTCTTGCATTACTCGTCATGTATGTAAACAGTACAAATACTCTTATGGTATCATAGAATGGTGTCTTGGGTTTGGATGAGGTGATTCTCTCTGTAACATCTGTCATCGTGCTCAGTTTTGTAGCAGTAGCTAACTTGTTGAGGGGACACACTCCTGTTGTCCAGGTTGTTGATGAATGTGTTGAACAAGACTGTACTGATCCTCCTCTACCAAAGAGGGACATCATCTCTCCAGATCTTGTCTCATCTCCAGGGCTCAGGCTTTGTGGGGACAGGCTGACTTTAGCAATGAAGACCAAAGTTAAGAAGGCCTTCAGACACTGTCTTCTCTGTGTGTTCAACACTAGGGTGCGTAAGAGGGCCCACATTTTCCTTAGCTTTCCTCTCTATACTGATATACTGAAAAGACTCTTCCTGATGTCTTCAATTCCAGATTAGCCTTATCTCTCTAGTTACATCCCTACATTCTCTGACAATATCTCTGTTTTCCTCCCAAATGGTCAGGCTTGCTTTCCACATTCTGTAAATTTCTTTCTTCCTGTCTCCTTTTTCCAGAAGATCCTTTACTTATCCATGCAGGTCTCCTGCTTCCTATGTTTGAATTCTCACTCATAAGGATGCATTATTCTTGTTTGGAGGAAGCAGTGTTGAAATATTGACCTGTTCTCAAGAACACCTTTATCTTCTAGACCCCTGACACATGTTGTATGATCAAGCAGATCTTTGAAAAGGCCAAATTTAGCTCTTCTGAAGTCCAGGAATGAAATTCTACTTGTTTCTTCCCTTCTTCTGAACTCTATCATTTCGATGTTGCTGCAGCCAAGTTTACCCCTAGCATTCACGACATCAGCAAGTCTTCCTTTATTTGTAAGTACAAATCCAGCAGGAGTCTTCTCCTCATAAGTTCTGATGCTTGTAGTAGAAAGTTATCCTCAGTGCACTGTAGGAACTTCCTGGACTGAGGTTTACGAGGTCCAGATTTGTTTCTCTTGTTCCAGTCAGTGAGAACTTCACCAGACTGCTCTGATTTCTCGATTATGATGTAAAATGGCCTGGCAACTTCATCCACTAGTTCCCTCTGAACCTGTGGGTCTATCCCATCAGGTCCCATGGACTTGTGGACCTTCAGGTTCTTTATATGGTAGTGAACTTGGTTTGTTCTTAACTTCCTTCTTGTGGTCCCAGCCTTTGACTTCTGTGGCTTAGATGATGTGGTTGAAATGTTATCTGATGAAAACAGAGGCAAAAAAATTCAGAGTACCTTGGCTTTCTCCTTATTCTGCCTAACCAGGTTGTTTGTTTCCTTCTAGAGGGGTCCTATATTTTCCCTGTTTTTTTCAGTAATATACCTGGATAAAAGCTTTGCTTGTTGCCCTTGATGTCCCTGACCAGACTTAATGGGCTTTAGCTTCCCTAACCTAAACCTTCACTGTGCAGACAATTCCTCTATGTTCTTCCCTATATTCCTTGCTTTGGTTTGTATGGCTTTCTAGTAGGCACTGCAAAACTTGATACCTTATTGACAGTCAAATCTCTTGTGATTTCTAATATGTTGCAGAGTAAAGCCACTTGTCATGTGTAGTGATAGGCAGAAATTTAAAACATATCAGAAGCAAGTCCACAACCAGTGTAGTTACTAAGAAAAGTGATTGTGTCTGGTTTTAGTCATTCATATGATGGGTATGTCATCTTGTATCTTATAAAGTGCTCTGTTTTCATGAGTTGTACATTCGTATAAGATCAAGGTAAGGGTTTGTGGTGGCCGATGCTGCAGTTAGCTGCCCTGTGATTGCTCCACTAAGAAATGCTTTTGAAGAAGCCCAACAGAGTCATCAAATGTTCCATCAGAATGCAAGGACTCTCCACTGACAGCATAAAATTCCACTGAGAGATGCAGCTGGCAGCTATTCTTGGCTCAGTGCTGGGTTGTCCAGAGCACTGCTCAGCGCTAGCTCTGTTAGCAGTTCTCCTACAAGGGTTAAATATTGTTTCAGGCTTTTAATTTGTAATTCATGCACTCTGACCCCAACTGAAAGTCTCTGAAATCTTGACTGCCATCATTACTTTATAGTATTGCATTTCTGTTTAATTGGATTTTAAACATTCCCAGATCAAATGCATTATCTTGCTTAACTTGACAAATTTCCATTGAAGTCAATAGAAGTTTTATTTTAAAAGGCGAACGGGACTTTCAGGACTTGACTTCCAGTTTCTATTGTCTTTAAACTTTATAGTGTACTATATAGTTACTTGTTTCAGAAAGCTCCTGCATCCTTACTTCATGGTTAAATGTGATAGCTTATTGTAGACTCATAGAATGGTAAAGGCTGGAAGGAGCCTTAAAGATCATCATCTGGTTCCTACCCCAACCAGAAAGGTGGATCTCCCACTAGACCATGTTGCCAAGAGCCACATCCAACTCGGTTGTGAACACTTCCAGGAACAGGACTTCCACAACCACCTTGGGCAACCCCCTCCAATGCTTCACCACCCTCATGGTGAAGAACTTCTTCCTGATATCCAATCTAAATCTACCCTCTTTCAGGTCTAGGCCATTGGCCCTTGTCCTATCACTACAGGCCCTAGTAAAAAGCCCATCTTTAGCCTCCTTCATGCGCTAGAAGGCTGCTATTGGGTCACCCTAGAGCTTTCTCTAAGCTGTAAACAATCCCAGCTCTCTCAGCCTGTCTTCAAATAGACACACAGAGCATACAGATTGTGATGTAAAATGCCACATTTTGGTCTGTGGTTCCATACAGAGAGAATTTTGTTAATTGAATATGAAAAACCGCAAACAACCAAAGCCATAATCACAGCATCACGGAAAATTAGGGATTGTAAGGGACCTGGAAAGATCATTCAGTCCAATCCCCCTGCCAGAGCAGGATCACCTAGATCGAGTCACACAGGAACACTTAAATGGCAAATCACACAAGACACTGTGAATTAGGGTTTGTGACTCTTATCATACGGTTGACACTCCAAGTTGAAAAAGAATCCAGTATCTTGTTGCAATGTAACTGCACATTTCTTGTCTCTATCTGGAAAACAATTGAGTAGTAGAAAGCCAAATACTACAGAATCACACAATCACAGCACATTAGGGGACTGGAAGGGACCTCGAAAAATTATCTATTCCAATCCCCCCACCACAGAAGGATCACCTAGATCCAGTCACACATGAACATATCCAGGTGGGTTTTAAACGTCTCCAGAGAAGGAGACTCCACAACCTCCCTGGGCAGTCTCTCCCAGTGCTCTGTCACCCTCACTGTGAAGAAGTTCCTTCTGATATTTATCTGGAACCTCCTATGTTCCAGCTTACACCCATTGCCCCTTGTCCTATCATTAGATGCCACTGAGCAGAGCCTGGCTCCATCCCCTTGACACCCACCCTTTTCATATTTATAAACATTAATGAGGTCACCCCTCAGTCTCCCTTTTTTCAAGCTCAAAAGACCCAACTCCCTCAGTCTTTCCTCATCAGGTAGGTGTTCCACTCCCTGATCATCTTCACCATCTTTGTGGCTCTGTGCTGGACTCTCTCCAGCAGCTCTGTGTCCTCCTTAAAGTGAGGGGCCCAGAACTGGACACAGTATTCCAGATGTGGTCTCACCAGTCGGAGCAGAGGGGGAAGAGAACCTCTCTCAATCTACTAACCAGAGCCATTCTAACCCACCCCAAGATGCCATTGGCGTTTTTGGCCACAAGGGCACATGGCTGGATCATGGTCATCCTGCTGGCCACCAATAACACTAACGCAAAGCACACCAGAGAAGGGGTTATCTGGGTTCTGTCCTGTGCATTCTCCCATTGTTGCTAAATGGAGATCACACTGCAAACAGCTGCAATTTCTTCATGTTAATGTCAGATAATAATTTTGGATGAGTTTCAAACATACTGATACCAGTCTTCGCATTGATTTCTGCAAGCTTAGCTTTGGTTCTTCAAAGAAGCTGAGGTTTTCCCTTCATTTTTTTTACATTCATCATCATTCTGAGAAAGTACATTGCACTTTATTCCTTCTTAGTGTTTTCCTAAACACTGATTATCTCGGGTTAATGGGTCCATTTAAGAGTTTGTCAGTGCGGTATTTTCTGCTACTGAGGAGTATCAGAGCAGTGACTTTAAACCTTATTCTGTTGATCTAGTTTTATTTGCATGAGCTAAGAGGAACTAAGGTTGATGGCATTCTTTGATCATTTTCACTCTTGTAGTATTTGATCTTATGACATACCTACTTGGTTCAAGCCCAGCCATGTGCAGAATTTCTTTGATTGAAGGAAGAACCCTGATAAATACAACAATTCTCATTCCATAGCCCAGTGACTGGATACAATGAAATTGGATGGTCCCTCCTGTAGTTGACTTGAACCTGTATCATCCTCAGCAGTAATTCAGTGCTTATCCTCAGGGCATCCTGCATGAGTCTGCTACAGCAACTGTCTCACTTCTCAAGGAAATCTCAAAATATTTGCAAGGGCAGGAGTTGGAAATGAGATTCCTCCAGTTGTAGGACTGGGACCACCTTTTATTTGCTGCACTGAATCAGTTTTCTTTGTGCCATCCTTGGAGAACTATTTCTTTCAGTGCATGAGGAGACAGAACTGTTTTACCTGAAGCAGTGTTACAACACATTAATTCTTCTGGAATTGTGTATTTCTGTAACACATCAGGAATGGGCATTATTAATCTTTTAAGAAAGTTATGAGAATCAATGTGTTTAAGATGTTTTCACTCAAATATTTAACAAGCAGCTGATATCCGTAGTGTTCTAGGAATGCCAAAACATGGAAAAGCATAAAGTTACAGGCTTTATTACTCAGTATACAATGTTGTTCCTCAGTGTGTATTCATTTAACTGCCTCTTATAATTGTTGAAGAAGTAAATGTGGAAAATCACACTCAGACAAGTGACGTATTCTAGCTTGTGCTTACAGAATCCTAATTTCAGCATCTGCTGATAATTGAAGCTTTTAAGTATATTTGACAGTTATTAGCTATAACCTCATCTTTTGTATCTGGTTTTGGAGGTCTTCACAGTATTCAATTAAATAAATTGGGTCTTGCAGGAAAAAAGCTTCTGCTGAAAACCAGCAGAGTTAAATTAATGGTGAATTCCATAGGTTAGTGTGAAAAACCATCCAAGACTTACCTAGAATATAACTATGTTTTGTTAAAATGAGGAATCCATTCAATAATGGTAAATCAACGAAAAGCAGGACAAAACCGCTTCTGTTCACTAGAAAAGTGAAGTGACCTGCAGCAGAGAGCTTTAAATGCTTCTGCTGGGTGAGTTTCAGTGATCTGCCCAGCCACAAATGACTTTAGGAAGACATTGACTGTTGTTCTCCTCAGGAAATGAATCTTCTCACCTGTTGATAAGTTTTAAGGTTTTGTCAAGGAAGTACAAATAAGGGGAATGGCTGTTCTGCCTCAGTTTTCTTTCATATTTTCATCTTGTTACAACCTACTGCCTTCTCGTATTAGTTCAAATACATGTTCTGACTCTGTATTGAAACAAACTCAGGAGACCCAGAAGATAACCCTGACTCTGATCTTTGTCTAATTTGTTATTTCCAAAATTTAGTTTTAGAGCAGCAGATTAGCTAGTTTCAGAGCAAACACTACAATCACTTACTTGCTCTTTTCAATTGGTTTGAATTTTGGCTTCAGAGATCTTTCTCTCTGGCATCTCTCATGTTTATTCAGTTTGACCTTTTCTCCTGTTTTGTGTTACACTTTCCCTCTGGATTGTTCCAGGCCTTTTGATTCCTTTACATTCCAATCTTCCTTTTCTTGCTTCGAAGAAACAAGGATGTTAAAATCTGCAAATTGCAATTTCCTTTCTCTGTACAGCCTGTTCCTATCAGGGCAAACAGTTTGGCCAAGAGGAACAGAACATTTTGGGATTTTTTTAGATGGAACTGAAGTTTTGAGCTCTTGGACAAATTCATGCATGTAACAACATTAATTAAACTACTAAAATTATTTCATGCATTTTAAAATAATCATTTGGCAGGTCACTTTTGTGTGCATGCATTGGCAGTAAATGTTGTAAGAAATTCCTGTGTAATCAACATTTCACCACTATTAATGAGAACTAGATTCGTCTGTAATCTCACTTCAGTTCATTGAAACAGCGAACAGAGCAATTAATCCAGCAGTTATTTGATGAATGGACTTTGAGTAGAAGCTGTTGACTGCGGTAGCCTTCCTCTATACTGAATATGCATTAAAAGTGAGCATATTGTATCCTAGTTTCATATTACAAATATTTCCAGTAAAAGAATACAAATCAATGCTGTATTTTAGCATCTAACCTGTGGTTTAACTGTGGCACTGTATCATATCCTATATATCCAATTAAAACTGTATTTTGATCCAGTAGTCTTTAATATTAGTGGTCAAGTACTAAAGGAAGTAAGCTTAAAGACTCTTTCTAGTAGTACAGCTTATTTCATTCCATGCATCATATATTTTACCAGAGAACTCCTTAATGTAACAGAAATCAGATTTGATGTGTATTTTTACACAAAATCAAATTGTACAGGCGCCATCTCAGACTCCTCCAACATTAGGAAGGATAGGTCAAGAAGCCAATAGGGATGACACATTCTAAATTCAAATGCACAGTGTGAGTTAAACATTGTGGACTTTTTTTCAGCATTTGCTGAACGGAAAGAATCTCTACACTTCATATTTAAATCTTTAGAAGTAAACACTCACTTTTGAGAGTGTTAACAGAGACATAAAATTGTCACTGGTTCAAGTGAAAGAGCTGCAAGTAGTCTGTTTTTTAAGTAGCATCACCAGCTTCTTTGGAGCAAAGTAGTGTCTGACTTGTACTGTTGGATTGGATATTCTTTATGAGCCACTCCATGAGACATTGTGCTTCCTTATTCTGAATGTCTCTTTATCTGTATTATTGTTCTTGGTCAAACAGTAGTTAGAATTGCTCATAGCACAATTTGTGTGTAATAAACCATAACAATATATATAGTTTAGGTGGAACCCTTCTTTTTGGTGACTGATTGCGTGGTGGCTGGAAGAGGTGCAAACATACCCTGGGAAGTGCATAAGTTAAAATGAAATGCTTTAATTTCTCATCATACTTTCTCTTCATCAAGCCACGTCTGTATAACGTGGATCTTAATCTCATCCAAGAAGATAGAGAGAGCAAAGCCTGTGTGTGGCCTTCCCCCTGGTTACGTTGTGTTTTGAAGTTTGTTCTCTTTTAACCCAACAATACTTAAATCTTTAACTACTCAGATTGGCTCCTGCCTGTTGAACGCAGGTAACTCATGGGCCTTAGCGATTGTTTTTCGCGCTTCACTCTGTTCTTCCATTTATCTGGCTTCTGTAAAAGCATAGAAATAAAATAGAGAAAAAACCCTACAGACACCAACCAAAGAAAAACCTTTAGTTCTATGTGCCCTGCTTCTCTAGAACTTGTTATGCTAAGAATTCTTGCCAAGCTGGACACTTTCTACTATGAGAAGCAGACCAAGTACTTTGCTGGAACTCAGACCTGTGCTGACAGCCACAGAGCAGAACACCACAGTACCACATCACCTTGTCTGGATTTATAATGCCACTCAGCCTAGAATGTTAAGCTCTGTATTCATGTTCCAGAATCTTCCAAGCCTCCTAATACTATTTTTGTTAATTTCTTACAATCAAATGTCTTTGCTGTTCATGTGCAATGTTGTGGATACACAATGTCAGGAAAGACTTAAATAGGTACTGCCCTGGAACTGGAGAATCACAGAATCATAGAACATTAGGGATTGGAAGGGACCTTGAAACATCATCTAGTCCAGTCTCCCCACCACAACAGGATCCCCTAGATCCAGTCACACAGGAACATATCCAGGTGGATTTTAAATATCTCCAGAGAAGGAGATTCCACCACCTCCCTCAGCAGCCCATTCTAGAGACCTGGATCCCCTTCTGGAAAGGAGTGGATCAGAAAACAGTGAATAAGTGGCGTGATCCTCAGGCAGGAGATTTTTTTGTCTTCTGACTATATTGCAGCCTTGCTTGAAAAAGGTTTGCAAGTTTGACAGTGTTGGTTTTCTTCCTTTGTGGTCTCTTCTCTGGCTTTTGCTTTTTGATGGCTTGTATTATACTGGATAAGATCCAGGCCAGTCTGTACTCTGCAGTCAATTCTTCCTATGCTTTGCTTTGTGATCAGAATAGCATGTATTTATGTTCATTTTTAGAGTATGTGCAGTTACCTTCCAATTTTGAACCTCGTATAAGATACAGAATTGGTTCTTGAACTATCTGCAACTGTTTTTGAAAAGTTTTTGTCCTGAATTTCAGAATATTTGGACTTTCCTCATGGATACAAAAGGAAATCACAAAATAAAGTCACCTCAAATATTGAATTGGCAGTAAGTTAAAGATGTTAACATTATTTGTTTGAAATAAAACCCTTGCAGAAAGAGACATTAATTCAATCTACTGCTAATATTTTTCATTAAGATGGAAATCTCCATTATGTGTTTTGTGACAACAACACTAGAAGGTGGAATACTTCGTACAAGTAGTCTTCATTATGCTTATTGCAGTTGAGTCTAGCTGACAAGCACCCAGTGAAGCAACTGAATATTGCTTGATCTATTAGTAAGAGAGCAAGACATCTGTCTCTGCAAACAATAAATGGAAATCTCTCCAAAAAACTTTTTTGCTAATCAAGAGCATATGGAAGCAGTTGGAGGTGTGTATCTCTCATTATGTAGAACACACATCAACAGAAGTGTTTGATTTCAGGATGGAGACTGTTGATCTATGCGCGTTTCAGCACTTTCACACATTCTCAGAAGGCTCAGTGCATTCATTTGTGTTTCATGTCTCTTATATAATCCACATTTTGGGGTTTTTTTACATAAATATGAGCTCACTGCTGTACAAAGCAGATAAACATTATTAATAGAAATAATAATTCGTATTTGGATGTAGCATAGAGCTAATCACCCTACAATGACTGGGAGATTCTGAAAGTGAAGTGTATTGCTCAGCGTTTTGTTCTGTCATTCCTGGTTCATGTTTAGTGTTTCAGTACACGCTTTATTTTAAAGCTGAAAGTTAGGTCCACCAAGTACCCTGCCTTGCTTTAGCATTTATTAATAATTAATAATTTAATAAGTATTTTAGCTCTTCAAATATATTGACTAATAAGGAAGGCCATTCATATGATGATGAGTACAGAAACCTGTCCAGTATATGTAAGGGATTTTTTCCCTCAAAGTATATCAGCAGAAGATACCGTTTTCCCCTACCCTTGCAAAAATTCAACTTGGTGTCACACTTACAATTCCTATCACTAATTCCCTAGAGATTTGGCACCTGTATTGTTCTCGTATGATGGATGTGAGTCACATCACCTGCTGCATTACCAGAAGATGCTGAAATAGCCTAGTGAAGAGGATGAAGTGGGAACCTGAAGCCAGGAGATGTTTTGCTTTCTGTAGAATAATTAGTAGCTGCTCTGTACATTCTTACTTACCACCTTTATATCGGGATAGGGTTTGGTTTTCCTTTTCCCCTTAAGCTACAGAAGTGAATTCTGAAAAACAACAAACAGCCAAATTATGTCTGACAAATATACCTGCTGTGTTTTATGGGCTGATAATATTCTCTAGCTACATTTTCTGTTTCTTTTGGAAATTGAGTGCTGTCAGGGTGTTCCATCTCACAGGGTGGAGAGTTTGGTGCTGACAAGGGACGCAAGTCTTTGTCTCGACTGAGATGGCAATATATTTTTCTTTTTATTGTTTTGTGAGGTAAGTGTCCACTGACTTTAGTTTGTGTTTTCAGTAAAAAGCAGCAGTTTGATATGTTAGTAAGACCTTCCTAATAGGTGTGTCCCACATAATCTTAGCAGATTAAGTCCACCCTCAGCCCTCAGGAAAGAATTTGTTGTTTAATCAGTATGTGCCTCTTGGAAGGTCCCAAAGGAGCCCCTTTCACTAGTGCCCATTGTTATCCATGTCAGGGTGTAATATATGGTATATTAGATAAATTACACTGCTTGCAATAGACTATATTAAGGAGCAGTAAAAAAAGGTCAGGATTGTAAACGTGTGCTTTTCTGTAATGAAATTTAATGGTTCAGTTGTGAGGTTAGGAATGTTTTAAAGCGGTACGTGTACGCGGTTAAGGGCTTATATCAGCAACACTCCTACTGGAAATAAAGCTAGAGTGTTAGCAGAAGTTCTAGTCTAACCTCGCGTGTACAGGGGCAGCAGGGCGCGTCGCAGAAGCTAGCGGTCTGATGGACAAGGAGAGACAGCCGTTGTGTTCTGTTCCCTTGTTGTAACTGTATGCAGCAGCCGTGTTTACCAAATGGTTTCTTGAGGTTCTGTGCTCAGCACAAATTCGGGCTTCTTTTTAGTTATTGTACGATATTATAGGGTCTAAAGAGCATCTAAGGTGAATGAGTTAATCTGGAACGATAATCCTTCCTTCCCTTGCTGTCCCACTCCCCCACCACACCCCTGCATCCCATCAAAGTTAATATTGCAGTTGGAACCTTAACTGTGTGATGTGGTCGCGTTTTCCCTAAAAGAATGGGTAATGTGGTGACCATGTTTTTTTGAGAAGCAAGACAGATAATTTTGGAATGTGTGGTCAGTTTAAAATCCATACTGTAATATTATAGATCAAGTGGCTAGGAATATGAAGAAACACAAAGCATTTCTAGTGTTTACCTTCTTTGATACATGCCCTTACATGAAATTTTAGAGTAGAATGTGAGGGGGAGCTGTTCCTCTTACAAAAGACATGGTTGTAGTGCTCAATGCTTTCAGGAGTTAAGCACTAAAAGCCTTGCAAGAGAACAAAAAAACCTTTAGGAACCTTGTTTATTGAATTCTGTTGGCTAAAACTGCCAAAAATAAATTAATAGCTGTTACCACTGCAGTGGTTTTTTTGTTCACAAGAAAAATATCTTGACATATTTTTTCATTTTGTGATTGGTGCACATTTCAAGGGTATAAATTAATCTTCAAAGGATCCTAGGGAATATCTTTCCTGGACACTTCACTTATACATCAAGTTGGCCATGTTAGCAATCTAATCACAAACCTGTAATTCAGTGGACAACAATTTCTTATTGTGAACAGCATAGCAGCTTTTACTATCATTTAGGTCAGCCTAAGATTGCTGATGCACCATATGTTTCAGGCCATGGATGATGGATGGTATCCTCTGGTGCCCATCCCTAAGTGATTGGAAAGATTGAAGACACACAGTTCACTTAAGCTTGCTTACTACAACATCAAGTAATCAGCGTGATAGGCAAACCCGTGCTCTTGATGTCACGCTGCCCAACTTTCTGCAGGGACTTTGTGTCAACAAAACAATCTAAGAACATTTCCAGATGACAGGCCAGTTACTAGAACAACCATTTAACAACTGGTTTCATCTAAAAAGCTTAATAATACGGAAAAGTCAATACAGATTTTTAAAACACTCTTATTTATATGAACCAGACACGGTGTTTTGTTTTTCAACGGTTTGTGTCCCCCGATTGAATTTATGCAATGGAAAGGTGTGGTAATGCAATCGTCCTCATTGTTCAGCTGTTAGGGTGTCGAAACATACGTTAATCAGAGAGATGTGCTAGTTTGAAATAATTTTAAGTGCTTTAAAATATTTCTAGGATTGCGGTTAGAAACACGATGTCACTTTAAAGTTACAGGAAGAACTGTGGTTTTTATTTCCCAGTGGCTGTCTTTACAGATAGCAGTCAATTTTATTTTCCTTTTCCCCTACTCCGTTGGGCCCAGCTCTAACCCAGGCTATTGAGCAAATCTTCCTTTTCATCAGGCTGTACTGTGGTAAAGATTCTAGGTGATACTCTAAATCTTGTTTTGCTTAAAAATCCTGCAAGATTTGCAGTGTTTGCCATCAGGCAGAATAAATCCAACCAAATAATATTGTGAGGTGTTTAAAACAACGGCTGATGTATATTATTGTGTAAGTGGGTATGGTTTTGTTGTGAAGTGACTGTGTTCAGCCCAAAGACACGAGCCAAGCCATCTATGTATCGTACTAAGCAAGAAATAAAGTGGTGTGGGAGGCTCTGTGACTTCAAACTCTGTAAAAGGCTCATATAGCCTGTCCTTGTTACTGGATGTGGTTTTATGTGCACATTTCCTAATTACAAAGCGTAGCTGCTGCTTTGAGCTTGGATTAGCTCATAGAACTGCAGAACAGTTTTCTGAAGTAACGGACACTGTTCACTGTGAGTGGTCAGTCCTGGCAGCAATTCTGCAGTTTCGTTTTAACTTCATCTCACCATCTTTGCCTTGCTGGGTCACTTACCTGTCTCACTGTTATTGTTTTGACCTATTTACGTGGTTGTGGCCTGACACCAGCATAAGTATGTTTTTTCAGATTTGAAGTGTGCAGTTAGTACAAGCGCTAGTAAAACCAGTTGAAAAAGCATCTAAAAACTAGCCACAAATCAGCATTTGAAGGCAGGCTTCCTCGTGTCATCCGTTTGATAGCTGAGACACTGAATTCCATTATCAGAGACGCTTTAGGTAGCAGCCTCCAGAAGTAATTACTAAACTAAGGTAATGGAAAGAAAAAGTTATTCTGAGGAAGAGTTTCGGGAGGAAGTGTGTTGATATTAGTAAGGATCATGACTTAACTGCAGAGCAGAAATTGTTAGAAAGCTGAATAATTATTTTAGATGCTGCCTGAACCTCACAGGGTTAGAACTGTCCTCCTTGCAGTAGCTGACACTTTAGCTGCTTACTGAGACATTTCCTGGGGAGAGAGAAGCACTAGAGCTGAGAGATTAGCACGGGTTGAAGTACATACATGGATGCAAGGATGAATGAAAGGATTTAAAATCTAAAATGCACTGACCTAGAACTTCCAACAGTTCAGTTGGAAGAGACCTACAAGGATTGTCCAGTTCAGCCCAGTGCTTCAGCCTTGTGATTGAGAGACAAACCTGTAGTTAAGGAAAAATAATTTAGATATGCAAAACCATATTTTTCTTCAAAGAACTGTTGTGATGTGAGCAAATCCTGGAAAGTTGCTTTAGCAAGTCCAGGAACCATGAATGTAACAGGAACTTCAAAATAGGGCACAGAGTCAAATTAATACAATCTGAGACAGTCTTTGTGGAATATTTAGCTTTTCTAAAATCAGAAGTGTCAGTCAATGTGTTAGGAAACGCCTGCAGGATAAACAGAGTCCTCACATCTTTTCTTTCCAACTATTCTGATTTGGCTGCCAGTGAAAACATGAAATCATAGCATCATTAGGGATTGGAAGGGACCTCACAAGATCATCTAGTCCAGTCCCCCTGCCACAGTAGGATCACCTAGATCATCTTCATGCGAAAGCACCCTGTAATAGTTAAAACCAGCACCTAAAACTGCATTGAGTGACCTCAAGGTTGTGGGTTGTGTGAGTCAAGGTTGTGGGTTGAGTGCCAGAATCTCTGTAAAGAGGGGTTGGGTATTTAAGCATTGACTAAAATATCTTTAGTCTCCTGTACCTCTGTTAGCATCAGAGAATAACATGGGGCTCGAACTCGTGCATTCATCTTAAATGTTGTGGTCTTTGACTGCTTTGTGCTATGGCGCTTACCTGAGGATATGACTTGGATGGGCATGGAAGAAGCCTAGAAGTACTGAGGTCATAGAGCTTGGATCCAGTGAGACTTTCAGACTAAAAAAGCAGTACAGCCTGAGGTTGCATACCTTCAAAAACCTGACCAAAATATTTTCAGTTTCTAACGTAAAGAGAGGTCAGTATTCTCTCTTGGTTGAATTTAATAGTGTCTCCTAAGTCAGGATTGGGTTAGGTAACGAGATGCTTTGTACTGGTAGTGCAGTGTAGTCTCTCTACATGTCACAGATAAGTATGCAGATAAGAATTCAGCTTCTGCCAAAATGCAGTGTAATTATCCTCGGTTTTGTGGATGTGAATCATAGCATCATTAGGGTCTGGAAGGGACCTCGAAAGATCATCCAGTCCAATCCCCCTGCCTTAGCAGGATCACCTACACCAAGTTGCACAGGAACATATCCAGGCAGATTTTAAACGTCTCCAAAGAAGGACAATCCACAACACCCCTGGGCAGCCTGTTCCAGCGCGCCACATGCATTTTATGAAGTCAGTAGCATCACGTCAGTGAAGAATGGAATGACATAGACTGCACAGAACTCATTAGGAAGACAGATTATATTTTGGGAAAAGTAAATAACTTCATTTCTGAGAGAATCAACACAGCAGGTAGATTTTGGCTGTTCTGCGAAGTGTGGGGTTCTTTCTATATTTTAAATCAGGTCCTTCTCCCTAAACATTCAGCCCTATCATTGCAATAAGAAGCTTGTGATAAAAGAGATTTATATTTCTCCTAGTCACTGCAGTTAAACAGAAAGGAGGTGAAGCTTTTAACTACTGCAGCCTGCTATCCCTTTTAAAATCCTGTAAAATGGCAGACCCGTTAAACACAGCAGATTGTTGGTGAAGTTAACCGTGTGCATCCAAAAGTGACAGAATATGGACTAAGGTGCAACCTCAATCTGCGCCCTAATAAAGTAGCTGTTCATCTGCGGTCAGAGATCGTCATGAAAGACCTTGAGTTCCTTCACTTTATTTTGCAGAAAGGCCATCAGACAGCTTTGCATCATCTAACTCTATCAATCAAGGACCTCAACCACTGCTTTCTGCTGAAAGCTTTCCTGTTTGGCTCTGTTTCTCACAGACAGCTCAATAACTTGTCTGTGGGGTTGTGATAAATGTACCATGTGCTTCTAAACTGTCTCTTTAACACTGAACTGAATTTCAACTTGGAATGCTTGCAACTAATTGTTTTCACCAGAAACGATTTCTTTCCAGTTGTTAGTCTGTAGTTCATGATGATCCCTTTTTTCATTTATTCTCTAGCAGTGATAACATTCAAAGGCTGCCCTGTGTACAAGGGTCTACTAGAAAACTAGGTTTTCATAGATGAATAAGGTGTATATTGTAAAGAATAAAGTTTAAGTGAACCTGTACGAAGACGTATATATTTCTAATACTCTCTCTAGCACAGTAAGCCTATTTATAGATAAATTTGTGAGCCAGTCCTGAGTGAAACCTCCTCTTCAGTACACATAAAACAGGGCCATATCACCAAGCCTTATTGTGCTTGGACACGATTGTCTGTTTTTGCTGAGGAAGCCCAAAATAGAGCTATTACAGCAAATGAATAACTTCTCGCTCTGAAAGAAGGTGGATCTTTTAGATCAGGTTGTAGGTCAATGGCAGGGCAGGGTGAGAAAACTCATATTGCAGCTGTCTGCAAATGAGCTTCACTCCTGATACAACATAAAAAAAGCCTTCAAGGTTGGGAAAGGTTCAAAATTGGTTATAGGGACAAATATGTAAAATATTGTGAAGCAGAAGGGTTTTCGTAGTTGGACGCAAACTCCACAGGCAGTTGCATGTTTCGCGTCTTTTCAGTACTTCTGGTCTTGGGCAATGCCAAGGAGAAGACTGAAATTAAGGGCACTTTAATGATGGAGAAAGTATGAGAGTGTTTGACGAAGAAGCATGTAAAATGAGCTGTACTAAGTTAAGGTTCTCATTAGGAATGCAAGTCTTTTCCTTTGGGTCATTAGACGTTGGGACTGATGTCCAGAGAAACTATTCCTTTGAAACTAAAGAAATAAATCTCAGTTTGTCTCTGTGATAATGTGCAAGTTCTGCTTAGAAAATCGTTAGTTGATTTCAGTTCACGGAACTTGAAAAAACTGCAGTATTTCCTCAGCATTAAGGTAAAATAATCTTTTTGGGGAGAAAATGGCATTTCAAATGACTTAGTAGAAAATGAAAACTCCCCCATCTCTGTTCTGAGATGCGTGATCAAGCACAACCATGCTAAAACCTGGGAGCAAAGGCTTTAGTTGGGCCCAAAGCTAGCTGAGACACACCGACGTGATCTAGTTTTCCACTTTTTCCCACAGTGGGTTTAGCAGAAGAAGAAAGAACGTAAGACATGCTAATTGCTTTTGAGAATGGGCTGTTCCAGGTTAGGAAGAACAAAAGTTACACCCTCTGGAAAGCCTGTGGGTTTCCAGTGAGCAGTGAAAATTTACACATCCCTCATTTAGAGTACAGAGGTAACACTAAAAACAGTTCCTTTGGGTGTAGTAAGAATAACATAGATCGGAACAGTTCTTACTGTCCGTGTCACTGCATACATGTGCAGAGTGAGAAACACAGTAGCATTGGGAAACGCCTGAAAAACAAGAGCCGTGGCGGAGGCCAGCAGCCCACCATGCTGGAGCTGTCACTACAATGGAACAGGGCAGAGGGTAGAGCACAGCTGTGAGATCTGTTTGACAAACGGGACGTGTAGGCTCCATCTGGGATGATTTCTGTATAAAATTATCATTTCCTCTATGGCAGTGCCAGGTTGGTAACAGAAACTCTCCGGCTTCTTGCACTTGGGACCCACACTGTGGCGTGCAGGTTTTGCTGCTGCCGAACCGAGATTCTGTTTCTGCGTGATGCCACCAGGCAAATCTCTTGAGCCTCTTCAGTGTCTCTCTAAAGCATTGTCAGGTGTTGATTAAGTGACGTGTCACCAAACTGTGAAGGTACTTTCAGATCCTACTGTTCTTCCTCTAACTCTTTTACCAGTAAACATTTAGCATTTACAGCTGATTTAGTCAATGGAATGTTTACTCTGCTAGGCAGAAGCTTCTACTGATGCACAGCCTTGTAGGGTCTTGTGAGGAGAAAATGGGTCAGAAGCTATTGTGATCAACTTTGATTTCCCAAATAACTTCTACTGTGGTGGCTATAAAACAGAGCACGCAGAAGTAATCTGGCTGGGGTGCTTTTTCCTTTTATGATACTTTTCCAAATATCACAATCTGCATAGTTGGAAGGGTTCTCTAGAGATGATCTAGTCCAACCTGCCCACCACAGCAGGATCACATCACACAGGGCAGGGACTGAGTATCTCAAAACACACATTGTCTAGTAACAGTACAGAAATCAAAGCAAAAGCATGTTTTACTGATTCATTGGATGCAGCTAAGATCACCTTTCTCCTGTGGAGGGTACTGCTGTCTAAAATACATAAAGCAAAGCTGCAAGCTGATTTTTTTTTTAGCAACTTTTATAATCTCTTTATAATAAAATTTTATTTCAATTGTGTGCAGGCTGGGAGCACAGGAGCAGGTTACTGTTACAGTTTCTCTAATGAATTCACCAGGGTTTAAATCTGGGTTCACTAACAATGAGTTTAATTGGTATCTACACACAGTACTGAAGTCCCAAAATTGTATTCTGGGCACACACTTGACTCGATGGAAAATTTGGATAGATTATGTAGACAGGGTGTCCTTCTCCTTGGAAAGTCCTCACAAGAGCAGAGGGAGGATGTGTGGTTTAAGAAAATCCACTGCACTAGCTGCCTTGGCTGTTGGCTGCTCCAGTGTCTTTAGAGGCAGTGATAAATGTGAGGATAGTCATCTGACTTGCCTTAACCAGCCCTGATTATAAAGATCTGAATGGCTGCAGGCAGCCCCAGGATTAGAAGGATGCAGATGCTCTCTCCCTAGTGGCATGGCAGTCACTACTGCGGAGGTAAATTCCATCTCTAAATGTCAGGGGGTAACATTTCAGTCAAAAGTTGTACGGTGGCACTCAGAAGACCAGATACACTGTGAAAGCATAAGAATGTAAATAACACTGCAAATATTGCCAAGTTATTACGTACATTGATTGCGGGGCTTTTGAGGGAGCTCACGTTCTTTTCTGTTGACTTTTTCTAAAAGATGTGGCCTCAACAGAGAAGAGCTTAGAGGCAGGTGAGAAAAATTAAGAGGTTTTTGTATAGATGTCATTTTAAAAGGTATTTAGTTAAGGAGCAGATAAGTAGGAGAGAATGTTGTGGAAGTATAGAGAATTATAAATTGGCAAAAGTAAGTCGGCTACCTATTTTTTATCTTCCTCACAATCCAAGAACACACAGATACGCAGTTAAGCTTTTCAGCTTAACTTCAGGGTAAAGCTTTAAAGAGCTTAAAAGAGAATGTTTCTTTGTGATACCTAATGATTCAGATTAGCCTCCAGTGAAATGGGTAAGAACTTTTTCTCCATCTCCACCAAATGTTGAGAGTTTGAGTTCTTAAACACCGGTTGCTGTGCGAGTTAACTTACGCCAAGACAAGAACTGAAGAGGGCACTTTTGTGTAGAGTTTTTAGTGCAGCCTCCAGACTTCAGTGTCTAAAGGACATCCTCTATAAAAAACATTGTGGTGACTTTAAAGAGATGTAGAAAAGCTCCTATAGCTTCTGTAGTTCCTGTAGCTAATTGTATTCACAGTGAAGTATTTAGACATCAGAAGAACCCAAGCAGTTATGTTTACCCATAAGTCAGATCTCAAAATAACTACACTAATAAGATTCAGAAATTTGGCCTCTCACTGCCAGTTCACGCGGAACAGAAGTACATGCGTAGATACCTTGCTGCAAAGTGGTTTTTGCTGACCTAGGGAGTGAGATGTCTACTTTTGGAGCTCAGACACAGGAGGCAAGATGAAGGGAAAACTTAGGCTTTCCAAGATCTGGAATGGAATGAGTAGTGACCCAGGGCTGTTTGTGCAGTAAAATCTAATGGTGGATGAGAAAATGACTTCTAGTGTAGTGGCCATTCTTCTTCATGAACTTTATAACTGTTGGGTGGAACTGTTGATGAAGTGATCAGGAGAAAGTCGCCCTTGGCCTTGCATGGCTTGTCTTCTGCTCACTGAGGAAGGAATATGTTAGCTTGAATTTAAATAAAATACAGTTAAATTTTTTTTTTAGTAATTATTTTTGCCTTGTCATAAATGAGGTGTCAAACAAATGTGCTATCAAACTGTATCTCTTTGAAGTACATCCACCAAATGGGAACTGTATGAATGTGAAAAGACCTTAAAGAAAAGATTAGTCAGATATTCTCTTTTGTGGTTAAAGGCCATCTAGGGGAGGCAGTAAAATAGTGCTGATGGTGAGGATTACAAAGTATGTCATACTGCGCCTCACAGTAAATATCACTTTAATTTCTGATGGCACAGATTATTTGTAAGTTTATTTTATATACTGCATAGCACTTAAATGTCACTGAGTCTAAAATCCTTATCCAGGAAGCTCATTAGTTGAGCTGTCTGTGTCTGTATATCTGCCATCAGCATCTGGTGAGAGGGCTGCTGCTGACCCTGCCAGACTTGGGTCATGAGGTCAGCAGGTCTCATTTATTATTCAGAATTGCTTTCTGACCTTTTATCAGCTAGGTCAAAGAATGCTGCATTCTCCTTGGCTGAATTTTGTAGTGAAATCAGCATCATGTACAGATAATATAATTACCAATTCCTGTGAACCTCATTCCCCTCTCTCCAAAAATGTACTCGTGTTGAGATTGATGAAGTTGGAAGAGCTGCCTGTACAAATGCGTGTTTGGTTCAAGACCATGTGGATGCCTTGTCACCCTGGTGAAACAGCACGTGTAGCTTCCTATCAAATTTGTGCTTCAGGTTGTCCTCTTGTGCTACTGACGCAGCTAAAGGTAGGGCTCCGTGGTTAACATGACCCTCATTTTTCCTGCTTCAAGTCTGGAGAGATCCCTTTCCACTATTTATGTATTTTATATACATATATGTATGTATGGTATAGTTTCAGTAGTGACTATATCTTCCCCTTCAGGTGCACGCATGTATCAGTTAAATATAGAATGAAATAGAAGAAATGTCAAGGAAGAAAACCCAGTAAATGCAAAGATGGCTTTCTTGGAAATTATAAGATTCTGGAAAGAAAAAATTCTGATTCCAACATAGTTGCAGAATATTTTCTGATTACAGAAGCAGTCTAGGTCTAGGAAGCCACTGGCCAATGTGATCTCGGTGTCAAACAGAATCGAGAAGGATTCTGGCAAAGCTAATGAACTAATGATCTGAAATATTTGTTCTATGGTGGATAAATAGGAAGCACAAATGACCTTACAAGAAGAAAAGTATTTTTGGGAATTACCGAACACTGAACTTTGAAGACAAAATTAGCCATCAGATCTTAACAAGCCGCCCTAGAATGTGGAAGATCGTATGCCATGAATGACCGATTGATTCTTAAAGGGAGCTGCGCAGTTCAGCATTATTCCTCTGGAATGATTTCATCCTTTTTAAAAGAAGGAGCCAAAGGTCACATTGGTCTTGTCCTTGAAGCAGACAATGTGAGATGTCAAATATGAGATGTCAGCTCGTGCTTTCTGACTCTGCATATGATGAATAACCTTGACATAGTAACAAACAAATAACCTGTATTAACATCTACAAGTACAGTGACGTTTTTGTGCCATCTAGACTCCATCAATATGTTGTATCTAGCTTTTGCAGAAATAGGTTTTGTCTAGTAATGCTCTAATATGTTTATGATTTGTTGAATATTGCTGTAAAATACAGGGTTTTGTAAGAAACAGAATGTATATGCAGCTGAAATACCTCCTACCTCATGCTCTTGAACTAAGTGCTTCAAGTACTTTAAACAGGCAGGTGCTGAATCACAACTGCACAAAAATCCTGAAACATGGACCTAGACAAGTTAGTGTGGATAGCACCCAAATCTGTAGTGTTTCAAATACCTCTAGTCAATTGTCTTTGCAAGTGCAGCTCTGTCTTAGAGCAGTGTTCACCCAGGTTACCAGCTTTTGTCTTTTGGTTTTCCAGCAGCAGATACGTAGTTGTGAACAGGCAAGGTGCCAGGGAATATGCGTATGGATGTAGGAGTGAGGTGTTCTCCTCTAAATATGGGAAGCTGGGAATGCAGCTGCTGTGGGGACAGTTATAATATGTTGCAGTACTCCTTTCAACAAATTCCTTAGGTTTAAAAAGAGTCTTGTGGCCTTCATGGCACAGGAAGGCTGGAAATAACACAGAGTTGTTGAATATTAATGAAATGTGTAGCTCTGTGCAGGTTTTGAAGCAAACATTTTCTCTTGTTCATAAGCAGCATTGGTATCTTGCAGGTATTCTGAATTTTATACATAATTTTTGTTTGCTTGTAACTGTGCACAATGTGCCCGAGCAGCTGTCAGTGAGCTGTATTGAGATTAGGCCATATTCTTTCTGGATCTTCTAGAGACACCTCCTTGTGAGTTACCACCGGGTCCTGCATCAGCCTGTATTATTATAGAAACTCATAACTTGTATTACACAACAACTCATGTTATTATGAACAGGAGCCAGCAGTGTGCCAACATTGCCATGAAGGCCAGTGGCATCCTGGCCTGCATCAGAAATAGTGTGGCCAGGAGGACCAAGGAGGACCAAGGAGGTGATGCTGCCCTTATTTGCAGCCCTGAGGAGGCTACACCTTGAGTATGGGGTGCAGTTTTGGGCACTGCAGTATAAGAAGGACAGCATGGTCTGGGAGAGGAGGCAGAGAAGGGCGGTTGTCTGATTAGGGTTCTGGAGAACGGGTCTCATGGGGACAGGCTGAGGAACCTGGGGCTGTTCAGCCTGGAGAAGAGGAGACTGAATGGAAACCTCCCTGCTTTCTACAACTACCTGAAAGGAGGTTGGAGTGAGGTAGGGGTTGCCTGCTTCTCCCTAGGAACTAGTGATAGGACAAGACCAAATGGGCTCAATTTGTGTCAGGGGAGGTTCAGACTGGATCTTAGGAAAAACTTCTTCCCAGAAAGAGTGGGGAGGCCTTGGAACAGGCTGCCCAGGGAGGGGATGAAGGCACCATCCCTGGAGGGGTTCAACAAACAGGCAGACAAGGTGTTTCAGGAGATGGTTTAGTGGTTGGGGGTTTTAGGGTGGACAGTGGGGCTTAATGATCTTGATCTTGAAGGTCTTCTCCAGCCTTTTGCTGTTTGGCTGTGCTAAAGGAGGGGCAGAGAGCAGGGTGTGTATGAGCTGTGGCAGGCTTTGTGCATTCATTTCACCATTGGAGGAAACTGCTGTGCTACAGCTATGTAGTCTCAAATCACTGGTCTGAGACAGCTAAGTTTTTCTTTTCAAGCTGTGAATTTATTTGGGTTATTTTGAAAATAATTATGCAGGTTCTACAGGGCCAGTAGTACCCTGGTGAAAGCAAACTTTTCTGCTCTTTCGAGTGTGATGATGGAAAGTCATCTTGCTTCCACAAAAACTGTCCTAACCTGCTTTTGCATAGCCATTAAAACTACAGGGTTTGCTTCATCTCAGCCACCTCAGCTAAACTCAGCTTGTGCTAAATCAAGACAGGCTCTATTGTTTTTTACTGAAGTGTACCTGGCTGACACAGAGATGAGCTTAACACCCTGAGCAGGGAGTGAGAGTTGTCTGATTTATTTCACAGGAATGCTGTGTTCTCTTATAACTATCTACAACTGCTGCCCTGTGCTTTCCAAACTGCAATCAGTGTCCTAATGCATGTTTGTAGCCTTTATTGCGCGGGACCCTTTTGGCATTTCCACTTTGCTCACCTTACAAGCTGGAGTGCACCATTTACTTCTCCTGAACTGGCAGTTTCATCTCCTGAAGCACCAGATTTGTTGTTATCCTTCCATATGTAGAGGGCTGTATGTGCTGTAGGTTCACCTCTGATTGTACTGGTGGTTGAAAGCACGTTGTAACAGAAAACAAATCAACCAGTAAAAAAGAGTGCCAGCAATACAGCTGGAAATATCTGCAGGAGACTGGTAGGACTATACCCATTTCCAAATAGTCAGGGCGTGCCTGCCTTTTGTATGTGTTGGTTGGGATATGGCTATACTCCAGCAAACAACACCCTGGAACAGGTACATTTCAGAATACCTTAAAAAGGATATTTTGGGTACTTTTGACTAAGTAGAAAGCCCTGGAATTGTTTTCAGAATTAGCAAGACAACCAATGATCAGACGTCAATGGAAAATCAATCATCAGTGGAAATTCTAGCCAGTGGCTTGGCTAGCACAGTCATATAGCCAATGAATGAAGTCTTATCTTACCAGCCTTCAGGATTTTAGGGCAAACCTTATGGTACCTTAAGGTTTATCTTTCCTGGAACCCGTATGCTAGAAGTGGATAGAACCAAACCTGACTGCCAGTTTTGAGTTTTGGCAGCACTGAGGAGTACTTCCTATGGCATTTGGCCAACCTTATCGAAGTGAAGTGTAATAATTTTGACATTTTAGAAAGTCCTGCCAGGTTCCCATCTGGGTTGTTTCTGCCTCGCTCTCTGCTATATCACTTGAATGCACTAAAGAGCATGGAAGACCTCGCATTCACACTTCCTTGGCTCTTCATACACCCCCGTGATGCTTAGCTTGACTAGGAACGTGGTCTAGCACCATGTTTCCCCTATCCAGAGCAGTTTCTGTGCATATTTTGGAACCACGCTCTTTAGTTCCTCACACAAATGGAGTCACTGACCCCCTGAACCACAGAAACCCTTGTCAGTCATCTCCTTAAATGTCCATCTTCTGAGAAGTGCCTGTGGTGTCTGTTTTACTTTATTACTTAAGTCAGGGTGGAGGGTCCAGGCTCTTTTGTCCACTCACAGAAACATGATTGCTGATGGTCTGAAGAATAAAGCTGGGTATAAGTGAATGAGGCAAAGCTGCAATATTGTACAGGGGTCATCTCCTGGCCATTAAGTACTTCACTGTGTTTTGCTTTTCTGCTCAATTGAGGGAGTGTCCTGCTCCTTTTCTGTGGATGTGTCCTGTGGTGCTGAAACAGGAGAGTCTGTTTCCCAAACCCGCTGTCTGTTTTGTGGTAGCTGAAGCAGATGGTCCCCAGTTGTTACCAATACAAATATGTATCATCCATCAGTTCAACAATGCACCTTCCTGATGCTTAAACACACCAACAGCTACTGTTAATTCATAGAATTGCAAAGCCCAGGTTTAGTTCTCAATAGCATCAGGAGAGTAGCTCCCTTAAAAATAAATCTAGCGGTGCTTCTGTAACGCAGCTCAGAAGTGTTGTCTGTGTCCACAACCTACATTCCCAGCTACGCAAAACAGCGACAAGAACTCCTAGTAGGTGGTGTTTGGGATAGAACACAAGGTTTTATACGTTTGTCAGATGCTGGTGCTGTGCTAAACACCAAACTTCGCTCAACACAGATCTGAGCCGTGTGACTGGAAGTCATTAATTAAATGCTGCGCAGCCCAGGATCATGCATAATGGAACACGGCTACTGCAAACAGCTTGCTCCTCATCATTTGAATTTCCTTCCTGCTCTTACAGACGTGAGGAGTCTGTATTTGAAGTAGTCCCTCCTGAGATTTTGCTTTTACATCCTTGGAGAATGCCCTTGTGAATATTTATAGGACAAAGTAGGAGGATTACTAGATGGGGATTTTTTTGCTTTTATGGCATTAACTGTAATTATTTAAAAACGACGGTCCTTGGCTCAACAGGATCGCGTGTGCGCGCCTCAAAAATTGTCCAACTGTTTGGAAGGTGCTCTAAACCTTCAAGAAATAGTGCTGTGATTGGGTTGTGTGTGTGAGATGGCTACTTTTAAACTGAGCCTGCAGTTCCACCTGAAATATGGGATTTCTCAGTCTTCTATTAACTTTTATGAAGATGATTTTACAAGCAGCCCGCTCGGCAGGGCAGTGCTATTGTTATAGTGCTGCCACATATAACAACAGTCTGCTTACTGCATCGTTCATGCTCAGACAGGCACTTTGTTTAAAGGACAGTCAGAAGAAGGAGGGAGTGGACTTCACAAATTAAAACCTGTGCAGGAGTTTCACTGCAAAGCATCTCTTAGTCGTACAGCGGTATCCAATTAATCGATTACTCTTAGACAAGGAATCCCTCTATATCCAGGTACAATCCTTGCCAAATATCTGGACACATTCATAGGCTTTGGGGATTACAAGTAACATAATAAAGGACAACAATCAAAAATTAAGCACACCAACACAGAATGCTGGGTTAACTGGGCCTGCCATGTGCACTCTAAGGCAGCAGTCTGTTAGGTTTAAAGTGAGATTAAGGAGTTGTGTAACCTGCAATTATGCTGTTTTTCATTAAAAAAATAAGATGATTTGGCTCAGTAGGGCCATTCCTTATATTTACCTCTGTTTAATTGGATTGGGAACTGCTTAAACATCTTTGAGTTGGAGCTTATAAGATGATCCCAGCTGTTTTTCGAAGCTTAAGAGAGCAGGCAGACAACATGATCATGTCAAGACTCATACTAAAGCCTTAATCCTACTTTTTCATCAGCTAGCACTACAGCTGAGTTTTTAACCTCCTAAGTACTAAATGTGCTTTGGATCTCTCACAATACATTTGCTGTCAAATGTTATTGTCTAATAATGTTAATTTTTGCTTCCTTTCCGAGAAGGACTTTGGATAGGCTCACTCTACCTGAATTTGCAGAGCTGTAGCGTAAGCCTGTATTGTCAGTCCTTTAAAAGTGCCGTTTATAAGCTCACACCTATCAAAGTCCGTTGTGTTTTACAGAGGTGAGGGATTGCATTGACCTGTACCTCACCGTGCTGTGACATAAAACCCCACACATTGGTAACTATTTTTCATTGCTCATGTGTTAGCAGCTAGAATATAGTTTTATAGGAAAGGAATGGCAATTCTATTTTTGTTCCAAAAACAAAGCTCCACTTTTGTTCAGGTCTTTTTCCTAGGAACCGCTAGCGTGACCAAAAGAAATTTTCCAGATTCTTAGCCTCAAAATGTGCCTCAAAATGCAAAACTTGCTTATTTTGTTTGGTAATGCTGGAGCTGCATAAGGATTAAACCTTCTGTGAGTTTATCCTGTGTTTGTTAACAGTATCTGTGCGACGTAATCATCTCTTTTTTCTTATTCTTTTTTTTCTTTCTCTTTCCCCATTTTTCTCTTTATCTCTATTTTTTTCCTCTTTCTCTGCTGGGTAGTGTTCCGATTTGTCCTAGTGACACAGGGCTGCCAGCAGGAAAGCAAGCGTAGTTAATGCTCAGCTGCTCAAACCAGTCAAGCAAGCTAGCAAGTCCCAGCTGTGCTACTTGATGTTTTTTGATTGCGCCTAGTCCTCAATCTGTGAACTGTTTTCTGGACTTAGATTCATCAAGCTCTGCCGCTTTAAAAACTCGTGCAGGCAGGCATCCTAGGATATGCCATTATAAGCTGCTGCCAGGGGATCTTCTAGGAGATAAATGGAATCTGTGTGAAGTAAATTAGTGTGAACCAGTCAATCTGTGTGTCAGCCTTGAGCCACATCTACGGGTAACTAGCTTGCTGACTGAAAAGTCAGCTATCTTTTGCCAATCAGAGGTCTCAGCCACCAGGAAGCAGTCCTATACAACATCAGTTTCTTGAAATAATGCCTGTTTGACCAGCTAGTGAAAGTCTTCACTATACAGCACTGTAATGCCCAAGTTTACTTATTGATTACAATTGAACTGAAAATCTTTTAAAGTCAGATAACATTTTAACAGTAGGGAGCATCACAGAAATGCCTTGGAAATAAGTACTTCCACTTTCCTAGAGCAGCCATTCAGCAGAGTCATGCTGTGCTGCAGTTGGCTTTACCTTCCTATCAGTAATACATCTTCAAGGCCATAATGCAAAATAATAACAATAATCTAGCCAGAAGAGGTTAATACAGAGGCTCTGTGTGTAGTTTGGAGTTTTTTTCATGGATTAAGCTATTTGGACGGCTTTGATAGAGAGAAGGGAAGAGCACGCAGGCTACAGCATTCACGTTATACACGGGGATGTGTCAGGATCAGAACCGTGCTGCACACTTTTGTTCAGTTTCAAAAGCAAATTGAGGCAGTTTCCAGCCAGAATTCCTCTGTGGAGATGGGCTGGATCGGAATCCTCTGAAATTCCCCGAGTAATAGTTTTAGGCTTGAATACCCAATCAACCTCCTGTCACTTGAATAGTAATGCCAGGGCTGACAACAATGCTCTTTTAAAACGAAAGTGTAGGTGTGGATTTTATTTGTGTATTTGGTTTCTGTTTGATTGGTTGTGTTTACAGAGCTCCTGATACACCGATCGTGTTACTGCTGCAGTACGTGCTCTCCCACCCCACTGAGCTCAGGTGCAGAAGCAATGGGGAATTTTGGTCTGTATTCAATAGGGAATGTGTGTTCTATATTTATTGCAGATTTAAAATTGGGTAGGTGAGGAAAAAGAAGAAAAAGCAGTGTATAATGATGGAATCATTACATAAAAGCAATTTGGAATTATGCTTTCCTTCTAAGGTTTACAGAACTGTGCAGTAAATGTTGTGTGAGCTTTTATGGGGAGCTCAGTGAGACAGATGTAACTGGGTGGGTGTTTTATTGCGTACGCTACACAGAACACGTGGGCAGGTTGTAGCATAAATTACAGCGAGATCAAGACAACTGCTTCAAAATTGAGTGAATGTTTCATTGCACTAATGAAACAAACGTGGGATGTGGTTCGAGACCGTAATTGGTTAGAGGTTGTTATATTTTAGTGGAAAGAAGTAGCGACCTCTCTCTGGGTGAATAGAACTTCAAGTTCTGTTGGGAAATGTGCTACCGAAAACGTCTGTTTTCCTGTCTAGAGTGATGCTGTCCTCATAGGTGTGGGGAGGGAGAAAAATGGAGGGTCAGGAGTGCTCTTGTTTCTGGAATATTCAAAAAGCTTAGAAGAACTTTCACCCTTCATGAAGGAAAAGTGTTCTGTCTAGGGTTTGGACTGGGGTTTGTCTGCAGGTGGCTTCACAGGGAGCAAGAGCTCAGGCTTTCCCAGGCGTGTGCCTCAGTTCTCCTGCAAACTGAGGTCTGCAGAGTAGTGTTAGGTCCAGCTCCTGCATCCAGCTTAACAGCTTGAAATTACTGCAGCCTTCCATTTGACTCCTACTAAACTGTCCACAAGGACAGCTCCAGCTTCCGTGTGCTGCAGCCTTCGCTTTAGAATAATAAAGTGTTTCTTCAGGTTAATTTCCTAATCTCTCTTTTGAAGATTAAAACTGAATGAAAACTGGGCCAGCATGATATTTAATCGTCAGAAGATAATAACCAGCTCTTCTCAATTAAATGACAACTACATACATCAGTGCAGGTTTTTTTCACATGACACTGAAAATTATGAAGCGACCAGCAACTGATGCCGTGTGTCAGTGAGATGAATTAGTGGTTTGTATGGCCTGAGAAGGGGTCTGGGAAAAAAATAGGGTTCAATTCAATAAGGACAGGAGCAAGGATCTAGTCTGTGGTAGGATTAATCTTGTGCAGAGAGACAGGATGGGGAAAGACTAGCAAGGTAACAGTTTCTCAGAAAACCATCTGAATCACAAGCTGAGCAGGAGTGAGCAGTGTTCATGCTGTGGCAACAAAGGCAAACACCATACCAGGCTCTGCAAGCAGGAGCATTACCTGTAAGACCTGTGAAGCGATCCCTGTGCTGTGCTCAGCACTGGTGCCATCAAGGGCACACCATCAGCCTGTCCCACTGGCACAGAGTGCTGTCACCACAGTGGCAGTGTGGGTACTCCTTGCTGCCTGGTGAAACTTCATTATGTGTTTTTTTCCGTTTCTGGGTGGTTGTGGCAAGTGCTCCTAATATTTCACTTGCCATTTCACAATTTGCTTCTGCATTTCTCATAAGATTAGTGAAACAATTGCTTCCTTTGGGACTGGCCTCGAAATACATGGCAAATCTAGGTAGGATAGTGGTCTTCAGCCTGCAGGAGAGACGGGCAAAGAGAATGAAACAAAGGACTGTTTAAGCACAGGAAGAGACTGAAGGGCTCCTAGACACACACCTCTCCTCACAAAGGGGTAAGTTTTGTGTCCAGCTAATGGGGACGTGCAGACAGAGAGGAGGAGATGCTGGCCATGGTTAGGGATGTTAAGGATAAGAAAATTCTATGCATTTCAGGGAAAACGAGAGAAGTTTGTGGAACAGGAATCTACTGTGAGTTATTAAATCAAAGTATCTAAATACTAACGCTAAAATATAATTTAAAATATGTTGGGTTCTCTAAGTTTTTGACTGGAGTTCAGGAGAAATTTCTGGTCAAGTGCTCCTGGCTGGTTGTTGGACCCTTACCTGGTGGTGCTCACTCCCAGCAAGTACAGGTGTTCCTATGCTTTTATGGTGTTTAGGAAATAGGGTTTTTAAAAGAGTCCTCAAGGCATTTAGTGCCTAGCTTGCCACCCAGGAAGTGCCTGTGTGTCCCCTCCCTCCTCCAAGTGCCATTGCAGCACAATTGGTTTAACCATTTCTGAGCAGCCAGACACACAAGCCTTTGTGTGCTTTTACTGCCTTCTCTGGGGCAGTTTCATTCAGATTCAGGTTGTCTTCTGTTCTGTATTGAAACTTAAAGAAATGCAGCACCTGGAGCCTGTCCTGCCTAAGGTTTTTGATTGAAAATTATTTTTGTTGCCCTAGCCATTTGTTTTGAATGACATGTGGGACCGTTTCTGTTTGATGTCATTATTGATGGTCTCGATAAGTTCACGGATGACACTGAGTTAGGTGGGAGTGTTGATCTGCATGAAGGTAGAGAAGCTCTGTTGAGAGACTTGGGTAGATTGGAGCAATGGGCCAATGTTAATGGGATGAGCTTCAGCAAGGCCAAGTGCCAGATCCTGCACTTGGGGCCACAACGCCCCCCTGCAGTGCTACAGGCTTGGGGACGTGTGATTGGAGACCCACCTGGCAGACAGTGACCTGGGGGTTCTAATCGACAAGCAGCTGGATATGAGCCAGCAGTGTGCCCAGGTGGCCTAAAAGCCAGTGGCATCCTGGCTTGTTTCAGACATAGTGTGGCAAGCAGGAGCAGAAAGGTGATTGTCCCCCTGCCCTCAGCACTGATGAGGCCACGCCTCAAGTACTGGGGTCAGTTTGGGGAACGTCAATACAAGAGAAGATACCGAGAGGCTGCAACAAGTGCGGAGCTGGGCAACAAAGCTGGTGAAGGGCCTGAAGAATGGATCTTATGAAGAGAGGTTGAAGTAGCTGGGGCTCTTCAGTTTGAAGAAGAAGAGGCTGAGAGCACACTTAGTCACTGTCTACAACTACCTGAAAGGAGAGGTTGTAGAGAGGCTGGTGCTGGTCTCTTCTCACAAGCAATTAGTGATAGAACAAGAGGGAAGGGGTTCAAGTTACAACAGGGTAGGTTTAGACTTGACATCAGGAAGAAAATTTTCATGGAAAGAGTAGTCAGACACTGGAACAGGCTGCCCAGGGAGGGGGTTGAGTTGCCATCCCTGGATGTGTTTAAGGTCCCTAAAGATCATTTAGATGTGGAGTTGTGGTTTATTTAAAGGTGGACTTTGTAGAGTAGGGTTGATGGTTGGACTTGATCCCAAGGGTCTTTTCCAACCAGAGAGATTCTGTAAGGCTGCTCTGCAGACAGACTGTCTTTAAGTCTCTAATTCACTTTATGAGTAGCAAAGACGTTTTAACAGAAAACTCTGGTTTATTCACTTGTTTGGCAAATATCTTCTGTGGTGTGGCTGCTCTCTGACCAGTGGTGTCCAGGGCAGGGTGCTTAGACAGCAGAGTGTGATTTTTCTAGAGTGCAGCAAGAGCTTCCACAATTTAAACAAAACAGGTACAAGTAAATGGTAGCGGTATGTTGTTGATCCCAGAATCCTCACAGTTGGAAGGGACCTCTAGAGTTCATCCAGTCCAACCCCGACACCAGAGCAGGGTCACCCAGAGCACGTTGCACAGGGCTGCATCCAGGTGGGATCTGAGTATCTCCAGAGCAGGAGACTCCACAGCCTGTCTGGGCAGCCTGTGCCAGGGCTTTGGGACTCACAGTGGAGGTAAGTATTTCCTTATTTCTAAGTGAAACTTCTGTGTTCCTGCTTGTGCCCACTGCTCCTTGTCCTGTCACTGGACACCACTGTAGATCACCAACCTCCCTACAGCGACCTGCAGATATTTATAGATGTGAGTGAGGTCTCCTCTCAGCCTTCTCAAGGCTGAACATCTCTCTCAACCTCTCCTCATAAGAGAGATGCTCCAGGCCCCCAGTCATCTTTGTTGCCTTCCACTGGACTCTCTCTCTCTCCAGCAGTTCCCTGGAGAAGGGGGAAGCCCAGAACTGGACCCAGTAGTCTAGATGTGGCCTCACCAGGGCAGAGCAGATGGGGATAGATGGCCTAGACCTATTGGCCACACGCTCTTTAATGTAATTAGTGATTGCCTTATATTCACAGAAACAATTTATTACCTCACAGCCCTCTCACAAAGGCTGTTTTTCACAGACTGATCACCAGTGCTCTCTTTTCAGAAATAATGTGCTGTTGTTCTGCGGAATTTGAAACATTCTGAAGCACTTTACTTAAATGTTTCACTGAATAGTGTGATCTTAGAACATTCTCTTACTATTCCAAATTGCATGCCTATTTTTTAATGCCTCTCAGTAGTGTAAAAGAATGGTTATCACGTCCAGCAAACAACTCCCAGGAGATTATTCAGCTGTATCAGGGGAAAGTGTCACAGCGTCAGGACTGATCCTGCGCAACGAAGATTCATGTCTGTTTTTCTGTGCTAAGTTCAAGGTCATTTGCCTCAATGAAAACTGTCCTTTCCACCTTGCTCACATGCTAACAAGTTCGTTTCTGCTGTCCACGTAATGGTGGAAATTGCACTGAATAGAAAGGAAACATAATTGGAGTTATTATATCAGAAGTTGTTTCTTAACCTTTTCTCTGACTTGTCGCTTTGGGGCTCCTTTGTACAACTACATCACTGACTACACAAATTAGCTTTCAAATGGAAGCAAATTTAATTACTTTATGGTCCATTTAGACCCAGGGTAGGACAAAGTGTCCTTAGAATTAGCAAAGATCACACTGTCTATGTTTAAGTAACTTACACTCCATCAGCATCCTACCTATAAGCAGCTTGGAACAATATTCCCTCTGTTGATACTTGAATATAAAATCCTGTTGCCCGAAGGAAAAGTAGAGTAAAGTAGGTGTCAGTGTTAGGAGTTTATTATTTTTTCCATTATTACATAACAGCTTGTTTTTCACCCTCTCTATTTAGGCCAGGCTGTTCTCTCCCTATTTTTAACTTTTCAATTTCCTGTGTTCTCTTATGATTTTCTTTCAAATGGACCATATAACAAGTGGTGTTTTAAAAAAGAAAGATCCTAAGGCTTCTGCCTAGACCCCTTCCTTGCCTGGTGCACACACTCGTTGTGTAACTTCATTGCCTAGTGTCTTGTGAGTTGATTGCCTGCGTTTTGTCTAGGGAGGTGCGTGTACTGCTGAGCAAGTTGCAAAGGCAGGGTACACACGTATTCCATTCCTGACTCCAGCGAACGCATCCCAGCCTGTTCCAAGCTGTCTTCTGGTGTTCTGAAATAGGCTTTTTCCTCTCTTCACTTTTTCCTGCTGAACATTATCTGTCCCTGTGAAAGCTCTTTCCACCCCCTCTAAACTCTTTCTAATGGCTTATAGGCACCAACTATTACTTTGAGGTACTTGTTGTAAAACCGAGCAGGTTAGTGTAAATTGTAAAGGATCATAGAACTGCAGGGTTGGAAGGGACCTCTACAAATCATAGAATCATAGAGTCATTAGGAAGGGACCTCAAAAGATCATCTAGTCCAATCTCCCTGCCACAGCAGGATCACCTAGACCAAGTCACACAGCAACACATCCAGGTGGGTCTTAAACATCTTCAGAGAAGGAGACTCCACAACCTCCCTTGGCAGCCTGTTCCAGTGCTGTGTCACCTTCTCATATTGATGTGGAACCTTCTATGTTCCAGCTTACAACCATTGCCCCTTGTCTTATCACTAGGTGCCACTACGAAGAGCCCAGGTCCATCCTTCTGACACCCACCCTTCAAATATTTATAGACATTAATGAGGTCACCCCTCAGATCATCTAGTCCAACCTCTACAACAAGCTGGGACATCTCAGGTTGCCCAGAGCCCCATACAGCCTGACCTTGAATGTCTCCAGGGATGGGGCCTCTACCACCTCTCTAGACAGCCTCTTCCAGGGACCCACCACCCTCAGATTAAAGAACTTTTTCCTCATGTTCAACCTAAATCTACCCTTTTCCAGTTTCAAACCATCATCCCTTGTACTGTCATTCCCTGCCCTTGTGAACAGTCTTCTCCAGCCCTCTGACAGCCCCCTTTCAGGTACTGGATGGTCACTGTGAGGTCCCCCTGGAGCCTTCTCCTCTTCAGGTTAAACAACCCTAACTCTGAGCCTGTTCTCATAAGTGAGGGCTCATGCCCTCTAAGCAGTATTTGGTCCCTCCTCTGGACCCTTCCAACAGGTCCTAGTCCTTCTTGTGTTGGAGGCTCCAGAGCTGGATGCAGGACTTCAGATGATGCCTCACCAAGGCAGAGTCGAGTAGAATCACCTCTCTTGATCTGTTGGCCACACTGCTTTTGATGCAGCCCTCTGACCATGGCCTTCTGACAGGACTTACACTGGCATGGTCTGGGACAAAGGGAGAGCACTTGAACAGGTTTGCCCTACTTCCATCCAAGAGCACTTATAGCACAGACTTCCAGCAAGGGAACTTCCAGCTCCTAACCGGGACTGATGCTTGGTGCTGTGACAGCATCTCTCCCCTCCTTACTTCCTTGTGACAATTCTTCCACAGAATCACAGAACATTAGGGATTGGAAAGGACCTCAGAGGATCATCCAGTCTAATCCCCCTGACACAGCAGGATTGCCTAGACCAAGTTGCACAGGAACACATCCAGGTGGGTTTTAAATGTCTCCAGAGAAGGAGACTCCACAACTCCCCTGGGCAGCCTGTTCCAGCGCTCTGTCACCCTCAGTTTGAACAAGTGCCTTCTCACATTGATCTGGAACCTCTTGTGTTCCAGCTCACACCCATTGCCTGTTGTCCTGTCATTAGATGTCACTGAACAGAGCCTGGCTCCATCCTCATGACACCAACCCTTCAACATATTTATAGATATTAATGAGGTCAGCCCTCGATCTCTTTTCTCCAAGCTAAAGAGACCCAGCTCCCTCAGCCTTTCCTCAACAGGGAGGAGTTCTACTCCCTTCATCATCCTCGTTGCTCTATGCTGGACTATCTCCAGCAGTTCTGTGTTCTTCTTGAATTGAGGAGCCCAGAATGGACACAATATTCCAAATGTGGCCTCACTAGGGCAGAGTAGGGGGGGAAGACAACCCCTACTCGATTTGCTAACCACCCCTTTTCTGATCCACCCCAGGATGCCGTTGGCCTTCTTGGCCAGAAGGGCATATTACTGGCTCGTGGCAATCCTGCTGTTCACCCACACCCCCAGGTCCCTTTCTCCTGCACTGCTCTCCAACAGGTCAGCCCCCAGTTTATACTGGTACCTGGGGTTGTTCTTGCCCAGATGCAAGACTCTACACTTGTCCTTGTCATACTTCACTAAATTTCTCCCTGCCCAGCTCTGTGTCATCAGCAAACTTGCTGGCAGGGCTCTCTAATCCCTCATCCAAATCATTAATAAATAGATTGAGTAGGACCGGTCCCAGTACTGACTCTTGGGGGACTCCACTAGATACAGGCCTCCAACTAGACTCTGTCTCATTGACCACTACTCCACTGGTTGAAAAGACATCCTGTGTTTTGAAAGGCTGATTCTGGATTTTTTGTCACTGTTGTGTGATAGTGTGTTGGGTATTGTCCTGTTATTGTGCTTCAGAGTCATTCTGACTCTTAAATTCATACAGCTGTCGTGACCCAATCAGTCAGCATGGAGGTCCTGACTACTTATTGAGAAGAACTGTTTTAGGAAGACTGTTCCAATAACTTTTACTAAAACATGTAAAGTACAATCTTGTATGTTCCACTGTTTCTGTTTTGGAGTGGGCATCCTGGCCTTCATTATTTGCCAGGGCTTTAGCAGGAGTGAAAGACTGCAGTGCTGTGGTATGAGATGTTGTTTAATGACTGTGCTTTCCTTCAAGTTCTCTGCGTGGCTCCATATGGAGGTGTGGAGCAGAGGAGAGGGAACGAGGCATTGACAAGGGGAAGACCTGTGTGGAGGATTTGTTCCAATGCCGAGTGAATTAAAAAGTCATCAACAGACAAATAATTATTTCCACGTAAATACTTTCCTGCTTCAAAATGAAACTGGTTTTAGCAGTTAAGTAAAAGAAAAAATCAAACTAGGTGGTCTGTCTCTAAACTGAAACTCAGTCTGGCTTTTACTGCGTTTTGGAAGTGTCACTGATTTTATTAGACGTTGCGGGTGATCCTGCTCTGGCAGGGAGATTGGACCAGACGATATTTCGGGGTCCCTTCCAATCCCTCACGTTCTGCGATTCCATCTTAAAAAATGAACACAGTTTCTCTGTCTGGTGAATGACTCCAGTAATTACCCACCCACCTAATTGATCTTTTATGTTGTTTACTGGCTTCTGTGATGAAAGAGTCAAGCACTCTTAACGGCTTCTCAGTTATTGTATTCTTTGAGGATCCTTTAAGGAAAAGAAGGGCTTTTATTTCAAAGGGATCATACTTAAGCTGATGCCTCAAACTTCTTCCTCAATGAATTCTTACCTATAGATTTTTCAGCTGTGCTGTGGTTGCATATAAATAGTTTTGAGTTTCTGTTTTATTTCAATCCATTATTTGTGTTTACAAACTCTGGCTTCAGCATGGAAAGCTCTGCAGAAAAGCAGGACAAAAGTGTTTGTTTTCGGATGCGTTACCTTTCTCTCTCCCTGTTTTTATCCTTTATTACTCCAGTCAATGCGCTGAAGCATGACAAGAGCTCAAACTCGGCAAACTTCCAAGATGTGAAGGATATACCTGACAGATGTGTCTTGGAAGAGTCTGACAGTCCAGGTGAGAGGCACTTAGACAATCACCAAGTATCAAGTGATAAACCTGACACCGCTTTTGGGTCCGTAAAAAAAGCTTATTGTAATGCTGTTTCCTTTTTACCAACTGCAGTGTCAAATGAATGGTCACCTCCAGGGGTCACACTGTGGAGCTGTTATCCTTTCCTCTTTCATCAAGAATTCAGGTCTTAGAAAGGATAAAGGCTTTATGACCAGAAAGAAAGCTGACACTACTAGTTCATTATAATTAGTTTTGGGCTACACTGCTTACTTAATATACGTACAGTTTCTGACCCTTGGAAGATGGCATGAGATTATGAAAAATTAGAGGGACGGTATGTGCTGCAGTTGGTTTCAGCGGTAGACGTTCAAACACTCTCTCTGGAGGAAAGAAAATCAGGGGAATTAAATAACTTGATTCTTTTCTTTAAATCAGCTCACAATCATTATTTCGTTTTAATGGCTCTTAACATTGATTCCGCTAAATGCTGGAACATCCATAAAGTGCATTCTTTTGGGTGGCTAAAAGATTTATCTTCGTGTCGTTTCATTATATTTCTTGCTACAAAACACCTACAAAATTTATTAAATAAGTCTCAAGGGGAGACAAATACAAAGTGTATTGAGTCACAGCTGATGAGGAACATTCCGTGGGACTAAACACTGAGATGTCTGAAGGAAACTGAGCTTCACCCACACAAACCGCCAACGAAGGCTGTGTGTAGCCCTCATTAGTGAAAGAGTTAACCGTCTTTCTTCACGTGGTATTTTCCCTCCCTGCTTTATCTGTTTTCTCGGAACCCTCTTGCGCCTCGGTGTGCTGATCCGTGCATCATATTTTTGATTCATTGTCTCTGCGGCCTGTCAGCTTAGTTAAGAGATTTCCAAATCTTGCCGCCTGCGCTGACAGGGGGCAGCTGCCAACAGTCCCCTGATCCTTCCCCAAGGAACACTGCTGAGATTTAATTTTCAGTCAAAGGGTGCAGTCTGAAATCCATGTCAGGTCCCCTAAGTCATCTCAGAACCCAGATAGGACCCATGTCTGGGGGATTATATTTCAGCACACTCCGCTCCTCCAAGATTCCTTGGGAGTTCAACTGCTGTCAGACACCTGATTTGAGCTACATTCCCCTTCCACATTCTCCACAGAAATGAACAGCAGCACAGGTTAGAATATTTGAAACCAGCGAATTGTAAACCTGTGCTCATTTTAAAGCCGCACAGGCTTGGACTCACGATACTGTACAGCAGAAAGCAGGGTGAGATTTAGAAGGAAATGGATAACCTACTCAGGTAGGAGCCAGATTTAATTCCTGTAATCCGTGGTGCATGGCACCTCCTTCAGAAAGCGTCTCTAGTCCCTTCGAAAGTGGTTATGGGCAAAAATGTGGATGGTCTATGTTCGGATCTATTCTGAAGTGACCAAGAATTAAAACCAGATGGCACTGAAGTTTTCAGATGAGAATGAATACACCTTAGAGAGAACATTCATTTTCACCTTCAATTAATTCTGTGTGCAGTGGGTACACAGCTGGATGGGAACTTGAGCATCCAGTTCTACACTCTGCATATCTGTGTGATGTAACGGAAAGACTGAGAGCCTGTCAGGAGGTGGATATTGACTGGCAAAAAATACACGTTGATAAAGCATCTAAACTTAAAAACTGTGTTCTGTTTGGTCCATCTGACATCATTAATCTAGTAATAAACAATGAATTACTCTGGCTTTTGTTTCTGTCCATTCCTACATTTTAAGACATCTTGTCTTATACGTCTGAAAACCTCAAGAGATTTCACTACTTGGTCTCACTGCTTTCCACTGAGAATTTGTGGCTTGGTTGTCATGGAGACATCGTATTTCTCCAGGAATTGCTCATATTGATCCGTGGACAGGCGTAAATGGCCAGGCGAATGTGAGGAGTAAAGGGGGTTGGGCAGGGCTAGAAAATGACCAGAGGTTATGGGTCGGAAATAAGCTCATAGCAAACACTTAGGTAAAGAGAAAGAAACAGTTTCGTTTTGTTTCAGGATTTCACTTTTGCACTTTATGCCATTGTCTTCTTTCACTACATACTGAAAGAAACTTGTTAGTCACTTGTCATGTCAGATCTTTGGTGCTTGTCCTGACACAGCTGTCAGCCTCCCAGCTCCGTGCAGTTCAGGGACACACAACAACAAAGAGCCAGCAGCATGAATTATTTATTGCTCCTTGTGCGGATGAAATTATGTGATAAGAAATTAAGACACTTTCTGCCAGAAGTGCTTGTTTGAAAGATTTGGTAACACAATGCATTTACTTGGAACTTACCTCTTACTTCTAGTAACAAAGGCATTCCGTTGGCTGTGATTTTCTCTGGTATTTCCCGAGTGCTTTGACTTTGAATTGTGAGACCTGTGATTGTAGAACACCTGTCACGCACATTCCCAGTCCAGCAAACTTACAGACTTCATTTGTAAGTTGTAATAAAAAATCTGTGTATGCTGTGCAGCATCGCTGGCAGTGCACGTGTTGTGGTATGTGCGAAAGTGATGCTAAGGAATACGTTGGGTTTGTTATGTCTCCTCTTGGAGAAAATGGGATAATAGGTCTGCAAGAAATTCCAACTGTTCTTAAACCAGGTCTTTGTATTGCAACTTCTACCAGGATCAGGCAGACTGCAGATCAGCTGCTGGCACACACGTGCGTTGTGTTTCCCAGTGGTCAAAGGTGCAGCTTCTAACCTTGATGTTAAACTGTTATTTCCAAAGTGATCTTGATTTTCTGAAATTGCACAAAGCTTACTCTGCTTGCTTTACTTTCACACATTCTGTTTGTCTGCACTGGTTGTCACTGCTCTGGATGTGGGCCTCCACTGATTGCAGAAAAAGGCATATACTCAGATGAATAGCAGGAACCCCATTTGACTACCCAAGACATCAATCCAAGATTTACCTGTGATTTCTTGTGTTCAGTGTGTGATCTGAACTACTCTCAGATAGGTAATGAAACCCCTCAACCTGCACTTTTCTCTTGGATAATTCACAGTAAACACTTCTCACATGTGATGGACACAGGTAAATATCAGACTGCAGTTTCTTGTCTAAGTGAAATGGATTTTAGTTGCTCCCTTCATGTGCCTACAAGCTGCCATTATCTGTGATAGTGGCTCATGTCTATTTTAGCCCACACACAGAGGAGATGCTGGGCTTCTCTCTCAGATACCTAATAGTAGGTTTATCACTGCCATTTTCACCACATGCTGAGGACTACTACTGTTTGACATGCAAAGCCTTGACTCCTCAAACTTGTCGCTGTTCTGGCCTTGAACATCATAATGGATAAGAATTGCAACAGCTTTTTGTAGATTTTGACTTATAATTATGTCAACTCCCTCCCATAATGAATTTGCTGTCCCTAAGAGTGCTCCTTTCATATAAATAAATATCCCCACAGGTGCTTTCCACTTTATCAGACAGATTTTTCACCTTTGAAAAAGGTGAGAAACTGAGAAAGCCACCCATGTGTACTCAGTATCAGGCTCCAAGTCAGACTTCCATGCCTGACCTAGTCACTCAAGTTTTCTCGTGCACACAGCAGTAGGAAATTCACACCTCCAGAGGGCAAGTAATCTCATCCCGAGGAGCTGCTTGAGATGGGCTTGCTGGGGTTTGAAAATGCTCCAAATTTTGTCAGTCAAAATCTAGTAGGACTGCAGCAGGACTTGGCACAAGCTGAAGTGTCTCGGGTTTTGTATGTGGCACAGTCCCACTAAGGAGAGTTCTGTAAGCACAGCTTTTGTGAGAAAAAGGAATGGATTTGAGCTGCAGTCCCAAGAAACAGGGGGTGTACGGGTGCCCCTTGCCTCTTATTTCCCCCAACAGAGGTACTGCTGTAGCAGACAAGGTAACAGACTATAATTTGGTAACAGAAGGGACTTGAGCCTCCCCAGCAGAAGACTGAGTTGGAAGCTGTAGAAGGAAATCATTGGGTGTTTTCTCTAGCTTGGCTGTAAAGCATGCAAACGGTGAAGAGCCTCCCTACGCGCTTACGGCCTTCAGAGGCCAGGCAGGTTCTGCCTGAGTCAGCAGGTCCCTTCCACAGCTCATGATTCCTTCATCTCTGAAACACTGCATGACACTTTTCCTTCTTAATTTTTGTACTTTTCAGCACAAAATGTAAATCAGCAGTGTAACAGAAAATACAGAATATCTGAGTTTTCAGTCTTATTTAGTTGCTTGTTGCAGATACAGCTTGGCATATAGATGGGAAAGGTCTCTGTGCCTGAAATAAAGTCTGTGAGAGAGAGAACTGAAGTAAGTAGAAATGAGAATGTGGCATGGACACAAGTTCTTATTAGCTTAAAAATGCAGCAGTAAAATTGTAACTGGTTTGTGATCAGGCAAGTTATAATGACTCTACCCAATATGCCATCCACTGGATGCAAATCAGTTTCACTCCATGGCTGTTGATCAGGCGGAACCTCAAGGCAAATAGTCTGTAGGTTTCCAAGCACGAAGAACACTCGGAAATAATTCTTTTCTTTTTCTGTCTGTCATCATCGTGAAAAGTACTTGGCAGGAAATGAGGATTCATTCAGAGATGCAGTGCTGGAGGTTGTTGATGGTGATCATGCCTGAAGCAGGAAGAGGATGCAGTATAGGAGCAGCCTACTGGTCACAGGCACTGGTAGCCCGTTCTGCTCAGAGACTGTGTGTAAAATGTTGGTGGCTATGAGGCACTCCAGGAAAAATGTCTGGAATTTGCAGACTAATGCACCCGTAAGAATTGCACTGCGGTAGGCGTACTGCCACATCCTCTCAACATTCTGGGTTACCCATGGGCTTGGGTTTATTTGGGTGTTTAAAATCATGCTTGTAACTGTAAAAGCAGAAGCCTACACAGCAGACGTCAAGAAAAAGTGTGTGTTTGTGTCTATGACACTGAAAGGGGCAACGGGGACAGAGGCAGCTACCAAATCAGTAAAGGGTTTGGAACAGGTGTTGTATGAGGACCAGCTGAGGGATCTGGGGCTGTTTAGCCTGGAGAAGATTGAGAGACCTTCTTGTTCTCTCCAACTACTTGAAAGGAAGTTGTAGAGAGGCAAGGGTTGGTCTGTTCTCCCTGGTGGCCCGTGACAGGATGAGTGGAAATGGCCTTAAGCTGCGACAGGGGAGGTTCAGGTTGGATGTCAGGAGGAATTTCTTTCCTGGAAGGGTAGTCAGGCACTGGAACAGCCTGTCCAGGGAGGGGGTTGAGTCCCTAGCCCTAGAGGCGTTTAAGAGAAGGGTAGATGTTGCATTGGGGGACAGGGTTTAGTGGTGGTGATAGGGCTAGGAAAGGGATGGACTTGATGATCCTGAAGGTCTCTTCTAGCCAAAACTGTTCTATGATTCTGAAGTTAGAGCTGTGATGTTTTTGTAAGACTAACACAGTGATGCTGAAAGTTTCCATTCCGTTATAATAGTTAAATCATTTATTAGTCTATAAAAAGATTGGAAAAGAACTTATCTTTTAAAAACAAAGTCCTACCTATTATCTCAAACTGTAAAATCATTAAGCCAGATCAATGCATTTCTTTTCCAGATGACACGAAGCCACATCCCTGGATTTCCAAGGTGTGCTCCTGCAAGGTGTGTTAGAAAAACCTGCTTCGCCAGAAGAATTAGAAGATGTGTGAGAGCAGCCAAGAAATAGGACGTGCGTGGCATAGACATGGAATTACTTGTATTTATTACTCTATACCTTTAATGATTCGTTTCCAGAAGAAATAGGATCAGCCTGTTTTTTGTGATTTATTGGCTTCATTTCACACTTCCCTTACTAAAACATTTACACTTCTTCAATCAAATTTAAATAGTTCTAACGAAGAAAAGATCACCTCTTTATTTTTGGATGATGTTCACTAGTTTAGGTGGTAATCCTAAATCTTACAGCCCTGACTGCCTGTAGAACGTGTGCATCAATTTCAGTAGCCTTTTCCGTGAATGAACGTGAATGGTGTCTCCCCTTGTTTCTGACCCGTGCTAGCAGTAGCGTTTTGACACTGAGCAAAACCCAAATTTGCATTTGAAATAACTGTAAAATGTGTTTGCGTGTGGAGGGGAAATACGCATTTTTAATTAAGCATGGAGCATTCAGAAACTGAAATACAGGGACTGTTCTTTGTGCAAGAGAAGGTATAAAATTGATTATAAATTTAATCACATCTAGACTGTCAATCGCCCTTTTCTGCGTATTTTGCCATCGCCATCATCAGTAGAAATGAAGTAGTGTTATAAAGTTGGAGACGGCCAACGGAATCCTTTTCAGAAATTATATACTTCATTGAATTTCTATTTGTGCTCGTTGGGAAAAGCAGCTACACGTTTTTATCTTATTTTAAAAATATATATCATTATGTTTGGGGAGTATTTGTAGCTGATTAGACTCATTTATCACTTAATGTTCTGGGAGATTTGTGCTTGTTTGACAAACACTGGCCTCTCGGAGCTCCCTGTCTGCATTAGCGATAGTTGCAGCGCCAATCAAGCCAACGGTAAGTAAAGATGAGCTTTCCTCAGTGTGTTTCTTATACTGGAAATCATGGTCTGTTGTTATTCTTCCCAGTTGTCACATCTGCCCTAACTGGCCTTACCTGGGAAAGTGAAGTGTCAGTGACTCTCCGTTGTACTTGTGGGGAAGTGTCATGGCTGAAGGAGCAGCAAAACTAGGTTTCTTGAGAAATGTTTGGTATTCTTCAGAAACAACTTTGCTTTTTCTTAGAAGGTATTTTCCTGGGTAAAATAAGCATCTTTTGTTCCTACAAGCTTGTACCTGAATCACAGTAGCACTCCAGTACGGGTGCTGAGAGTTATGGCTTCATTCTTGCCCCTATTTTTCTGGAGGTCTGAAATAATTTCCTTGACTTATTTATACTCATACAAACACAACTGAGAGCAGAACATACATCCTCAACTGGCATATATCCTCTTTTAAACTTTTGTGGATTAAATCAGACTTCACACATGTGAAAACATAGTTGCAAATGTAAGTACAAGGACTTAGTAACACTACAGGAACCTTGCAGTCAACTGGCAAACAAATGGCCCCACATCCTTGTCAACTGTGACCTCTAGTTTGCTCCAGAGGTCTTCCACTGACATTAAAAGGTCCATTTCCCTTCCCAACAAATGTTAGTGTTTTGCATCAGCATCCGCTCCCTTGGTCCAGCTCTGCTCTTGGTGCCGGGGGAACACATCACCTTAAAACCTTCTGCTAGGTATTTTTAAAGATGACGTGTTTGCAGCGGTGTCACAGCTCAAGGAATTGGCATTGTCCATAACACCCTGTAACAGCAATTACATTTGTGCAACACAATATTTGATTGCTTGTCTTTAATTCTGCAAAGCAGTGCACATCAGCAGACTGCCAATACAGGCAGCCCTTCGGAAGGGGCTGTGCGGTGATGATTGGTGTTGGCACATGCTTGTGCGTGCTTTGTGCTAATTACAACGACCCAGTCAGTAAGGTGAGGCAGAAAGTTTTTTTATTGGGTACATTTCATTCCCAGTAAAGCAAATATGTTTTCCATATGGTCTGGATGCCTTTGAAACAAGCAGCTTTACAGTTTATGCTTCAGATGATCTCTTGCTTAGAGCGATCTGTTTTGTATAAAGTGACAGTTTTAGAGCTATTTACAACAAATATAAGTTAACCTCCTGCAACTGTTTCTGGAAAGCCATAGCTGAAGAAGTACAGCTCTGCCAGTGCAGTCTGGTGTACCGCGGTGTTCATGGTGGTGGACATTGATCTTACAACAAGGTTGCGAGGTATTTATCTTTTTCTACGCTGATGGAGTTCGTGCCAAAAGGAGTGATGTGTTAATATTTTATAGTAATATTTTGTAGTCTGAATATGGGGTAAAAAATAATGGCTGCCTAAACTAATTAAAGAGCAAAGTCTTTTGGTTTGGGTTTTTTCCATCCAGAATTCACAGGGTCCAATGAACTGTGTGGCTCAAGCTGTGGTTTCGTAGTAACGGACACTTCTTCCCACTCCAGCCATACACGTCTCTGACTCTTCATGTCTGCATAAGCACTTGGATGGCCAGGCTGTGGCAAGACAAGCACTGGCCTTGGTGCAAAGAACAGAGCTGGAACAAACAAGCCAAGGTAGGAAGAAAGCAGTCTTGGGCTTAGTGCCCATGAAATGACTTAAGTTCTTGGTCCTTGGTGAAGTTAGGGCAGGGGGCAACAAAACCACTGCAATGGACTTTCAGAGGGCAGACTTTGGCCTGCTTGGGACACTGGTTGAGACAGTCCCTTGGGAAACACTTCTGAAGGATAAAGGGCTCCAGGCAGGTTGAGCATTTTTCAGAACAGGAAGGCTCTTAAAGGCACAAGAGTAGGCTGACCCCACATGCCTCAAGATGAATCAGTGAAGACAACCAGCCTGGCTGAACAGGGACTTCCTACTGGGCCTCAGGAAGAAAAAGGAAGTTTATCACCTTTAGAAGAGAGGGCAGGCAACTCAGGAAGAAACCAGGGATGTGACTAGGGCATGTAGGGAGGAAATCAGAAAGGTAAAAGCCCAGCTAGAACTCAGTCTGGCTGCTGGATTGAGGAACATCAAGGTATGTTTTTACAAAGGTATCAACAGCCAAAAGAATCAGGGAGAATCTCCACCCCTTGCTGCATATGGAGGAGAATATCGTCACCAAGGATGAAGACATGGCTGAGGCAATTAGTGCCGCCTTTGCCTCAGTTCTTAAATGACCAGTTCAGTCAACCTCCTGAGCTGGAAGACAAGGATGGAGAGCAGAAGACACTTTCCACAGCCCAGGAGGAAGCAGTTAACAGCCTGTTAAGTCACCTGAACAGTCACAAGTCTCTGGGGCCAGGTGGGATCCATCTGAGAGAGATGAAGGAGCTGGTGGAGAAGCCTGCCCAGCCACTCTCCATCATTTATCAACACTCCTGGGCAACAGGGGAGGTCCCAGATGACTGGACGCATAGGGTTCATTCTTTTCTCCCAAGTTACTAGCAATAGAACAAGAGGAAAAGGCCTCAAGTTGTGCCAGAGGAGATTTAGATCAGATATCATGAAAAATGTCTTCCCTGACAGAATGGTCGAGGATTGGAATAGGCTGCCCAGGGAGGTGGTGGAGTTGCCATCCCTGGAGGAGTTCAAAAAACAAGTAGATGTGGCACTAAGAAACATGGTTTAGTGGGCAGGGTGGCATTGGGTTGACAGTTGAACTCAATAATCTCAGAGATCTCTTCCAAGCTTAATGGTTCTATGATTCTATGATTTGGAACTGTAGGAAGTTTGTTTCTTGAATGACACCTGCTGGAAAGTGTCTCCACGCACTGTGCTGCAGGGTGGAGGCGCGTGATGCCAAGACTACTTTCCCCATCTTTTGGTCAACCTGAGTGTCCCGAATACAGTGTGATAGGTAAGTACAGATGTGGCGGTCCAGGCGAAGCAGTGCAGGCTGCTGAACGACAGTGTGAAACTTAGCAAACACCTACGGAGGGTTTTTGTTGAGCGGACTGTGTGTTTTACACAGGAAAAGTGTCTTTGCCCTTCTCCTTCATGCATTTCTAGAAGTCTCCGTTTGAACAGACAGAGTTGCGCAGCCTTGATTTACACTGTGTGTCACACGCGTAGGGATAAAGGCTGGATTTCTCTCTGTGGCAGTACTCTTGGTAGCTGTGAAAAACAGCATCACTGGAGTAAGCAGTGTGTGTTGTTTCAGCAAGTACATTGCTCCCTCCATACAGCAACTGGGAGATTGGGGGTTCTGAATTATTTTATTCTTTATTTGAAGGCTGAACACTCAGCAGAAAAATAATAACAGTAGCCAGCAGCAGAAAATAGTATTTTCCTTGCTGTTTTTAAATGAAGCTAATGTGCCCTCCTTCATAATAAAGACCCGGGGAAATGTTACTCCAAGCCATTAGGATTTTTCCACAAAGAAACTCAAGGTAATAAAAGATTCTGTAAAGGCTCAGAACTCTCAATTCTATAAGCACACTGGCACGCAGATATACGGCCCTGCCCGGTGAGTCCGACGTACGTATTTTTGTGGTTTGGCTTGGTTTGTAGTCTTCCTGCCATGTAGATGGCAGCAGCACTCAAGCCTTGAAATTCGCTCTGGCTTGAGTTTGCTCCAAAACAGGAGCAAACTGCAGGCATGATTGCGTTAAAGGTGGAGATCAGCTTGGTTATGGACACACACCCTGAAAGGACCCCGTGCCTTCATCTGACCAGTGCTTGAAAGGAAGTGTGTCTTCTCTGTCCCTGTCGCTATCGATGCCACGGTTTGGCATTCTATTACATTACATTTTCTTTCTGTAAATAAAATTGCTGGTATTTTTTCTACTGCACCCACTTTCAGAACATGGAGGGTGTTTCTGAAAGTTCAGAAATGTTGAGATTTACTAAGGTAGACCCCACATGTATTTCCTTGAAGAATGAGGAGCAAGTAGCAGGTGCTTGTGGGCCAGAAAAACGTTGACTGTGGGCATCCTTGTTGACAGTTCAAAGAGAAAGGACAGAGAAAGGTAGTGGAATCTTGTGATATGGATTCTACTAAACAGAGTGCTTTATAAACAGTGTGAAAAAACCCATTCTGCAGTGCCAAACATCTATAGCTTGGCACGGCGTGGAACTATTTGCACTCTGACATTTACTTTGGCTAAGAAGTAGAGAGAGCTTTAAAAGAGAAGCAACAAAGCTGAGACCCAGAATTAAAGCTGTCTGGCAGCCTCAGTCCCTGCAGCATCAGCTGAAACCTCAGGGAGGCTTTGTGAGATCATCTCCAGGCCCTGGGAGATAAAGCAGGTATTACACAGGTGGCTGTACAGAGAGGGGAAAAAAGCACACACACGAAAAAGCACCGTTGTGGTGGTTCCTTGGACTGGGAAATACTGTTTAAATGCTGGAGGAGAGTGGTAGTGTTTTAGTAAGCTGTCATGCAAAATGGATCAGCACCAGCTCCCCCAGTGCTTCTTAACAAGTGGCAGGAGGAGGAACTGGGAGATTGAATATCCGTTTCTCATTCCATAGGTTTCTGCCTGCAGATGCATTTGGTGGAGAATTAATTCACAGAGAGCATGGAGTCAGGTAGTGTGGGTAGACCGTGGCGCTGAACCATCCCTATCCAGCTTACACAGCTGCAGGTTTGGACTGGCCTGCTCAAGCCTTGTGCACAAGCTGGGAGAGAAACAGCACCAGTGTCCCTGCCAAGGGGTATGAAGTAGACCCACTTGTAGTCAGGCAGATGATCCTCAGAGGACAACATTCCAGGCTGGAGGATCCATTGCAGGTTCCAGCTGCACTCAGTGGATGATCTGCAAGCAAACAGGCTCCTAATGACTGATGGGGCTGTGACCTAAAAGCCGTTAGAGGTCCTGTGAGAAATGTCCTGAAGCAATGGCATTCCTCCTGCTGAACTAGTGAGTCAGGTAAAGCATGAATTTGTGGCTGATGAAATCTGTTACAACAGTAGTAATAGAATTAATGATGATGAGAAAGGAGCAGCAACAGATTACATGTGCCGTGGAAACACCGGGATGGCCAGCTTTTGGCTGTCCAACATTCTGTTGAGAATGAGGCTGCAGGTGATGCTCATGGGAAAAGCACTTCCCTCCCTAAATCTCTTCCAGATAAATGCAGGCTTAGAGCAAATCTATTTGAACTATTTGTAAGGTACAGTTCATACAACTGGTGGGTTTCACTCTCCATTTCATAGCCGCCATTAAATCAATCTTAGATTCCATTCCATTGAGTAGATATTTGCCAGCAAGCTGCCTCACAGAATCACAAAATAACAGAGCATTAGGGATTGGAAGGGACCTCACAAGATCATCCAGCCCAACCCCCTGGCACAGCAGGATCACCTGCATCAAGTCACACAGCAACACGTCCAGGCAGGTTTTAAACCTCTCCAGAGAAGAAGACTCCACAACCTCCCTGGGCAGCCTGTTCCAGTGCTCCACCACCCTCACTGGGAAGAAGCTGCTTCTCGTATTTAAGTGGAACCTCCTGTGTTCCAGTTTACACCTTCAGAGTCTCCCAAATCCACATGGAGCTTTTTTCTTTATATTGACAAAATGATGCCACTGCTTATGCAATGAAAACGTTTTTTCACCCTTCCTCTCACACACTGGTGGTGTGTACCTTGTCGTTACGGGGGAGTTGTGTGCCTGGCATTTAAATTCAAACAGACCTTGTATTAGTGCTGATTGCTCATGGCCTGTTAAAAAAAACACATAGTTTCAAAGCTCTTGGAAACTTCAAATAACTTTCAGTCTTAGTATTTTATCTATGGAATGGAAATACTTGCAGTGCCCTAAGTCCAAGAAGATTTGTAAGGACCTAAGGACTGTGTGGCTGCTAATGGCATTTTATAAACGAAACACACGATCCCAATGACATAACAACTTCTGTCATAACCTTTATAATAATTTGTTGTTATCCTTGCCCAAATTTGTTGGGCTGAATCAACCAAGCTACCTGACCAATGTGATACAGAAATTCTGGGAACTACCAAACATGCCTTTAATTAGAAACGTTTTGCAGAATCACCTCGGAGTATGGCAGCTTCATAAGAACTTGATATTTGCAGCAAGAAGATGTCAAGCTTTTCAAGAACTTGACGAACAGTTTTCATGGCTAGGGAACTGAGAAAAACATCAGAGAGGCCGTCGCAAGGGAAGAGCGTTTCAGGCACTGTTTCTTGTATTTGTTGCTTTAGTTATAGAGAGTGACAGCCCAATGAATCACCCAGTGGTCTCTTGGTCTGATAATTTGGGTATTGTCCGAGCAATTAGCAGGCAGTCAGGCAGTTGTAGTGGCTAGTAATTAAATTACAGTGGTTCTTTGGTGGTTTCCATAAAGAAATATCTGGGAAGAGCTAGGTGACTTCACCATCTATCATAAGCTGAATATGAATCTTGCTGTGTTTACATGTTTATTTGACTCAATACTTGAGAATATTATATCAATGGAGTTGATATTTGAATGGTATTTCATGCTTTGTGTTTCTGCTCCACTAACCCTGTGCATGAGGAGAATTTTTTGGGGTAGAACTTGGACTTTACAGGGTTTTGTGGTAGAACAGTTCAGAAATGTTCTAACTGCATAAGTCATTTACTGGTTTTATTCTATTTGTTGGGTTTTTTAATGAAAAGTTGGTTTATCTGTTATTTCAGTCCTTTGAGCAGATATTATTGGTGGCAAGCTTTTGCTAAGCCCACGGACCACATAGCCCATGCTCGTCTGTGTTCCTACTCTTTCCTTGTGAGTGGGACAAATCTATCCTGCTCTTCCCACAATGTAGAGATTTTTTTTCTTCCTTCCTTCTGCAATAAGCAGCACTTAAACTTCCACAGGGAGAGACCGAGGTAAAAGCAGCAGTAAGGAAAAATAGAAAGAAGTGAACTCTATTAGCAAGAGTAAATATCAGCATGGCCAAATTACGATCACATTGACCCCCAAGCTGCACTCTGATCTTTTGTAGTAATTGTGAACAGAGCTGCTGAATACAGATGCAAGTGTCAGTACTCTGGGAATTTCTGGGAATCTGTGTAGGCTACAGACAGGCACCACCACAGTCCTGCAGGTGTTTGGTACAGTACCCTATTCCTAAAAGGAAGATGTGACCATAAAATGAATCTTTGTTAAACATTTAGGCCCTTTTCCTGAGTTAAACAGCCTGCATTAGCCCGGGGAGTGCCCTGGCTGGCTGGCTGACAGGAAGTGGGGCAGGGGGAGGAAGTTCTGTGCCTTTTAGTGCTGTTACAGCTCCTGCACCAAAAGACACTGGAATAAGGGGGAAGCTTGCACGTCTTCCTCAAGACAGATTCAACCATTTTACACACAAAGGTTTTGCCAAGATTTTGACAAGTAGGTGACTCCTTGTTCCCCCTAGTTCCTCCTATTTTCTTATCCAGCGTTCTCTTCCAGACCACATCCTCCAAGTAGCTGGTTGTTCAGCCAACGGTGGTTCCAAAAGGGCTCAGGGGCATCTCTGGGTCAGCAGCAATCAGTGGGCTGGTACAGCCTGGCTTCTACATCTCTCAGATGCTCAGAAGAAGACGATAAAGCAGGGACAGAGCCTGAAGGTTACCTGAACTGGAAGGCAGAAATCTGAGGGGAGAGCCTTGGGAGATGAGGGAATCAGAAGAAACATCTGTCATGCATTTGAATAACATCTATTACAGAAATTAATGAGTAGAACTTGTACGAATGCAAGGAGCTAATGCAGCAACACAAACGGCCCCACGACAGGTGGTGATGGCAGAGTGCTGTTTTCAGTATCATCATGGAAGCAGCTTACCTTCCTGCTGAACCTTTCAGTAATCTGAGCTGTAAGTGATGCAGTCAAGTAAGTAACTCTGACAGTTGCACTGTGACCATATAATATGAAAAATAGCTAGTCTTCCATAATTGCAGTGTCAAAAAATCCCTCCTTCTTATCAGTATGCCACCTCCTGTAACAGACAAACAGAATACAGAGCGATCCACACAGTCTGCAGCATTCAGGATGCTATTCTTACCATCATTATCAGCAGCGATGATTATCTCCCAGTGTTCAACAGTAAATCCAGAGGAATACATGGAGACGTTTCTCCTAAGTGGGGGATGACAATACCTGGCATTATACAGCACCTTTCAGCTGGAAGAATCCCCAAGTGCTTTACAAAGCCGCTGAGATTGCTTCACCCACCACTGAAGTGTAGCCGTGTCCGGGGTGAGATTCTGCTCCTGTTCCATACCGGTGCCACTGCAAAACCACTGTTTGGAAAAAAAAGTGACAGCTAAATGCAATGCATTGGACTGTTCTTGTGAAAGCTATCACCAAATTCTCAGTGACAGCCAGTGGTTAGAGCTTTGATTCGGCATCTAGAGCAACACCCGGCAGATACTTCATCCTCCTTTGCCCTTCCTTCCCAGCAGACAATCTTACTGTGTTCTTCTAAGGACACTGTGCTCATGGTGGGAAGAGTAGCTGCCAATATACTGACAGTGGCCAGATTAGACTTTGCTGTTTGAGAAGATGACCTTTCTACACCAAGCTGTTACAGTCCTTTAACAGATCAAATGCAGGTGAGCCAATTCGTGTGAGTTCTCCCTGTACAGAAACGTTGGCTAAATGGAAGTGCTGTCTTAGACAGGACAGCGCAGAGCTCCACAGTGGTGGGTTTTATTCTTGATGCCGGCATGCAAATGGCTGAGGGCAAAGCTGTGCATGCTTTGTTACAGCGTTTACTTGCTGGCTATAGAGCAATAACGGGGACAATGCCTACGTGAATGTCGTGTACCGTAGCAGGTCACTGCAAGTGTAACTCAAGCAGAAAAGCAATTGGTAACGACGAGCTTTTCTCGCGCTGTTCTTCTGAACAGAGATTTAGACTTGAGTTTGATTCAAGTTTAAATATCTCATCAGCTCTTGGGCAAGCCACGGGAATCCCTAGATCTCTGTTCCCACATAGACTGAGGAGTAATCTCCAGCTTCATGGGAGTTTTGTGAGTGTCAGTTGCTTAAGGTTTGTGAATCAGTTAGGTACTGTAATGGGGTGGGAGCTAGGTGAAGATGGAAATAAATAAAATGCCAGAGTTTAAATGCTATAAGCACTGTAAAAGTAAAAGAAACATGATATCGAGTGCTCAAATGTAATTTTTCCCCTCTCAAGAAACTTTGTCACACTTTTAAAATAGAGACAAAGTGAAGCCTAAAGTGACAGGTGGTGGCTCTGAATCTACCAAGAAGTATTCCCAGTGGCATCTCAAGGAAGCCCAGCATGAGTATCCTACCAAAGTTAGTCTGGCAAATAAATCAAAAGTATTATCCTACCAGAAAGACAAAATCATATCATACACTTACGATGAGTGTTTGGTTTCTGGAACAGGTTAGGATGTAAAAGATGTCCTGTTAGAGATGCTAAATTAAAACAATTTGCAGGTTTACAAATGCACTAAAATTGAAGACTGTATTTTTAGATTCAAGCCATCACATTTATTTGCTGTGACCCCACCGCGTGAGGCTGTTTGTGTTGTCTGGTACGTAGGAGTGTTTCGGTACACGTGTGTGCACAGGGTGGCTTTTACATCCACTCTTGTGTATTCCATGGTCAGGCCTGTTTTCAAAGTGACTGAGGATTGCAGTGACATCGCAAACGTCAGCAAGAATGGCTGTGGCAATGCTGCACGCTCCCCACAGCAGTCTTGATGTGTGTTAGCCCACGTCTAACCATAACCAGTAACGCTGCCTCGTCAGATTCTTCTCTACTTTCATACACACGGATGTTTAGCACTCTTAAAGATATGTTAAAGATAAATGGGTCTAATTTTGGCGCTGACAGTCAGACCAGGGCAGTACTGTTGATAGGTTTGGCTCCACATGTGAAGTGGTAACCCCTTGTGGGGCAGGTCTTCCCAAACCTGCTAGCAAACATAAAACAGGAGAATCTTAACACTCATTTTCCCTCTCTTGGAGTCAGAAATCTCTAAATCTGCTTTTTATATACAATTATCTTCTCATTTCACTAAAAGCCACATCCACCTTAAGTTTTGCACACTTTTTTCCCTTTAGTTGACAGACAGTTCCTAATCACATGTATAATACCCTGAGCAAATTTCAGGCCACATGGGGACAGAACAGCTTCCTGAATATTTTAACCCCTTCCATCCCTATTTTGTTCCACTTTGTGTGAGAGGTCAGTTTGCGTTTGTGGATGGATGCTGCACCCGTGTATGGTCTGTGAAAGGAGGAGGAATGAGTGAATGTAAAGCCTTTAAACACAGAGATGGTGAACGTTTAACAGAGGCTTTCACATTCACATACACAGAGACCACTTTTATTGCTCTCTCTGCCTGCTTTGAAGCCTGCTACAAAGAATCTGACACAATAAAATAGTCTTTACATCAATACTGGACAGATATTTTGCAGTTTACCTGGCAGACAGGGCAGGGCAGCAACCTGTCCTCTGAATGTTGCACTGGGCTTTGCTGTAGAGGCAAGAAAAATCCCTGTTTGGAGTACAGGGGTGTCAGAGTCTTAGCCACCATGGAGCAACCACATGAGACTTCTTCTTTGGGGAAGAATCATCCACTCCCGAGTTTGAATTCTGAGGTTTCAAGATTTGCCTTAACTAAAAGCAAACTCCATAACTTCCTGTGCAAGGTCTGTTTGACTTTGCTAGACGAGTTTGCTTGTTCAAAGCTAGCCCAGCAATCATCATTCATCACACTGTCAGTCACTCGCAGATACCAAGGTACCTTCAACAAACCTTGTGTATTCTAACCTCTTGGTTGGTGATTAAATTAGTGTTTCCCACAAAGTTCTAGTAGTTATAAGACATTTTGTAAACCTTATAGGATTTATATTAACTCATAGTAATCTTTTTACAAGATTGCCAGAGGGTGTAAAGAAACGAATGATTAGCTAGATTCCTTCTTAGTAATTTAGAAATCTTGATGACAGCTAGTTCAAGCTGCAGTTAGCAGCAGAGTATTAGCTGCGGTGTTTGGCTCCTGCTCAATGCAATCTTACTTTTTCTTTTTTCATATTTCCTAATGTGCAAAATATTGCGGTTGTTGTTCTATGCCTGTCAAAATTCATTTTCAGCAGCTGCTGAAATCTTCAAGTCCTGCAAAAGGAAGTCACAAACTACAAAGTGAGTCCTATAAATGCAGTCCTGTAAAGCAGAAGCAATATTCTCTTCTAAAAATGTCCTAAGTAAAATCAGTTACAATGGTAAAAAATATTGGAAAAGTCATTATCTTGTAATCTTGTGTCACATGAACTCCTTTCCGAAGCAGCTATTATGACCTCAGAACATGCATTTGTTTAGCATAGACTGTAAGATTTGGTCTTATTGTAGCATATGAAGAGAAGCCAAAATACGTTTCGACTTTGCTCAAACACAGCCTTGTGTGCCGCTGAGGACAGCACACACATCTGATAACAGAGGCACATGCTGCTGTTCCCAGGGAGGGCTGCTTACGTAAGGCCTGGAGTAAGGGTCCTTTTTTGAAGCCAAGTTGACAAGGAGTATTTCTCACTTACCTTTACTAGCTGACAAAGCACAATAATAACAACGAAGATGAGCTTCCCTGAAACACCGCACAGCGACGTCTGTCAGCGTAACCGTACAGAGCTAGGTGGGATTTCCAAAGCAGACAGGGTGCTGTGCCGTGCTTAGGAGCGGGAAGACCACATCCTTGCATCACTCTTCTCTCTGCAGTATCCTGGCTCATACTGAGCGCTGGGGGGAACTTTACAAGGATTTACTTTATCTCCTCGCCTAGAAAGGCTCAGCTAATCTTCCAGAGCAGTTTTGTCCTTTAATCCATCCCACTTCTCTTTTTCCAAGATCTAAACCAACATTTCCTTCATCCTTTTCCCACATTCAGTTAGCTGTGGATGTCTGAGGGGTACGCAAGGTGCTTTCCCTGCTGCTCTCTGAAAGGTACCAAGACAACTGCTCCTCTGAAGCGTCATCACTGTCAAGAAAGTGATTTTCCTTTGATATGTGGCCATGACCTGTAGATGATATTTGGAACAAACATGCTTCCCCAAACACTGTCTCTTTTCCCGATTATTTCTGAACTACAAATACAAGAGGATGATTTTTCCTACTCAGCTTTTTCATCAATATTCAAAATACCTGACAAATAAATGAGACATTTATTTAGCTCTAGAAAATCTGTTGGTAGACATTTTGGATTAAAGCAAAGTATTTTTCACTTGCTTGTAAACCTGACCAGGATGGCGTGCTGATCCAAAACACTCAAGTAACATCTTTGCAGGATCTAACGTTTCTGCGTTTTCATCCTATCACTATACAGATGACAGTTCTGTGTCATAAATTGAGATATTCATCCTTTAGCTGAACAAACAGCCCTGGATTGATTTAGTTTAGATTTAGTTGATTGCTTTTGCAAAGGCCCAAGGATGATGTGAGATGGTTCAGGCAGTAGGGTACAGGTTTTTCATGTACTTTCCCCTACTTTACACAACGTGTTTTTTAGCATTGGATGCCAAAATCTTTCCGTGAATTGACCATTTTTGTATGTTCAGTGGGCTCTTCTCACTCATCCTCTTGCTTGGAGCTGTGCATCATTCTTCCCCTGATGCCTTTTTGAAAGATGGAGGTATTAGCTGAGCAAACTAGAGCGGGCAGTTTCCTGTAATCATCTATGCCATCATCTGTACTGGATCATGGCAGCAACTGATCAATAGAGGAGTATTTAAATATGTTAGACCCTGAATCTGATATTCTACATGTTTAACTGCATAAACAGATCAATGGGACAGGATTGATCTCCATTGATATTTGGCAGTTTTCAAATACAATTAAACCACATTGGGAGTACTGAAAGCACTTCAAATAAACAACTGGGCACTATTTATAATTTAAAGAGCTACTAAAAAAATTTGAGAGATCAAGTGGTTGTTTTAACAATGCCAGTGTCGAGGGAAAAGTTGAAATCTATGTGCTGTCTATAGATAGCAAAGTGAAATGAGTGGCAGACCAAAACTCAGCGTGTTCCCTAGCTCACCTAATTTTACACCAATATTTCAGTGGCTGTGATGATATGGATATGCAATTACACTGTTACTCATCCATATAGGAACTGTGGTGGCTGAACAGAACCTGGGACTGGGATTATTTGTGCAGTTGTGGCACAGATTCTTCAGAAGTGTACATATGGTCATTAATAAGTGGTTAAAGTGAGTAAGTTGGCAGTTGTCTCAGTTTACAAATGAGGTGTGGTGGATAAAATGGCAACCTTAGCTTTCTCACATCCATAAAACAGTGGAACACAAGACAGCAAGCTGATTTTTGGTTTTGCTGGTCCATGGTGGCTCTGCTCCCACTGACAGGGTTCCATCAAGCTCCAAGAGCTGACACTTGGCATCTCTGTTGTTCCTTCTGAAAGCCTGGCACCAGCATGTGTTTAGGCTACCATCAAAACCTATGTGCTCAGCTTGGCTCAGCTGGTGACCATCTAGGAATGTCTTTGGATTGCCTTGGAGGGCAGTGTCATTGTCACCACAAAAGTGCTTCAGGCAGTCAAAACCTGCTCAGAGCATTTGTCTCATCAGCCTGCCAAACAGGTAGAGACTAGAGGTCGGAAAAAGACACAGTGCCCGCAAATTTTCTCCCTGGCCATTTGAATCAAGTCCCATTGAAGCCGACCTGAAGACAATTAATTTGGAGAAAGATGATGTTCTCCCTGTGGCAGTTTCACACAAATGCTGTCATTGGAGAGCTGAGGAGATGATCCAGAACATCCTAGCGATTACAATATTCACTTTCTAAAGAACTCTTTGCACAGAATGGCTCATGTTTTAAAGCAGTTTGAAATACATAAATGAAACATGGATTTGTAAGACTACTGTCTGCTGCTACAAACCCAGAGCACACGACCATAAAACTCGGTTTCCGTGAAGACCCAGGCTGTACTTGTTACAAAGACACCGACTCTGAGCTCAGCAGTGCATTTGCCAGCCAGTAGGCTGATTGAGCATTGGGAGATGTATTTTCACACTCTGTGCCGACAACAGTCTGAAATATGTGTGGCCAGTGTCAGAGTGGTTTACTTTCCCAGACACACTGAAAATATTCCCATATATTTGAGCTAAGGTCCACATCATGAAAAGCTGGGAGAGTACCATTTGCTTCAATCTTTTACATTAGATTCAAAGTGGGGTGGGATAGTTGATGGGTGAGCACCAGTGGGACAGAGCTCTGGTCTTAATAAAAACCAGGTCCCTTGCTGTCCTGGGGTGCAATCCCCCCTGAAATGCCCATACACCAACGCACACAGCATGAGGAATGAGCAGGAGTTAGAAATCTGTGTCCAGTCAGGTGATCATGATCTGCTGGCAATTACAGAGACCTGGTGGGACAGCTCACATGACTGGAACGTGGTCATGGACAACTATGTCCTCTTCAGGAGGGACAGGTCAGCAAGACGGGGTGGTGGAGTGGCTCTTTATGAGAGAGAGCAACTGAAATGTATTGACTTCTGTCCAGGGGCAGAAGAAGAGAGAGTTGAGAGTTTGGGGGTGCGGATTAAGGGGCAGGCTGGCATGGGTGACACTGTCGTGGGTGTCTATTACAGGCCACCAGATCAGAATGAGGAAGTTGATGAGGTCTTCTACAGGCAGCTGACAGCAGCCTCACAGCTGCAGGCCCTGGTTCTCATGGGGGTTTTTAACTACCCAGCTATCTGCTGGAAGATCCACTCAGCCAGCCACCCACAGTCCAGGAGGTTCCTCCAGTGCATTGGTGGCAACTTCCTGATGCAAATGGTGGAGGAGCCCACTGGGAGAGGAGCACTGCTGGATCTTGTACTCCCCAAAAAGGAGGGTCTGGTTGAAGCAGTGAAGGTTGAGGGCAGCCTTGAGTGCAGTGACCATGAGATGGTGGAGTTCAGGGTCTCGTGTGGTAGGAACAGAATAGCTACCAGAATCACAACCCTGGACTTCAGGAGGGTCAACTTTGGCAATCACTAGGGGAAATCCCATGGGACAGAGTACTGGTAGGTAAAGGGGACCAAGACAGCCAGCTAGCATTCAAAGACCACTTCTTTGAAGCCCAAGACAAGAGCATTCCAACAGGAAAGAAGTCAAGGAAGGGAGCCAGAAGACAGGGAGCTGTTGGGCAAACTGAAGAGGAAGAAGAAAGTCTATAGGTTATGAAAAGAGGGGATGGGCACTTGGGGTGATTATAAGGCTCTGGTGAGAGCATGTAGGGATGCAACCAGAAAAGCCAAGGCCTCCTCAGAATTAAACCTTGCAAGAGAGGTCAAGGGCAACAAAAAGAGCTTCTTCAAATACATTGCAGATGAAACTAACACTAGAGGCAACGTAGGCCCCCTGCTGAATGAGGTGGGTGCCCTGGAGACAGAGGATACAGAGAAAGCAGAGATACTGAACACCTTCTTTGTCTCTGTCTATACTTCTGGGGGTTGTCCTGACACCAGTTCCCAGACTGCTGAGGCTCCACAGGCAGTTGAGACAAGAGAGGATCTTGACCTTGTTGATGAGGACCGGGTTAGGGAAAAGTTGAGCAAACTGGATGGACACAAATCCTAAGGGCCCACGCGTGCTGAAGGAGACAGCCGAAGTCATTGCTAGGCCACTCTCCATCATATTTTCTAAGTCATGGGCATCAGGAGAGGTGCCTGGGGACTGAAGGATAGCAAATGTCACTCCAATCTTCAAAAAGGGAAAGAAGGAGGACCCAGGTAACTATAGACTGGTCAGCCTCACCTCCATCCCAGGAAAGGTGATGGAACAATTTATCTTTGATACTGTCTCCAGGCACATCAAAGACAGGAGGGTCGTTAGGGACAGTCATGCTTGATGAACCTGATGAACCTGATAGCCTTTTATGAGGACATAACCAGGTGGACTGATGATCATAGGATCATAGGATCATAGGATCATAGGATGTTAGGGGTTGGAAGGGACCAGAGTAGTGGATGTGGTCTATCTTGACTTCAGTAAGGCATGTGACACAGTCTCACATAGCATCCTGGGGGTCCTGGTGGACAACAGGATGACCATGAGCCAGCAATGTGCTCTTGTGGCCAAGAGGGCCAACAGCATCCTGGGGTGGATTAGAAGAGGAGTGGTTAGCAGATCAAGAGAGGTTCTTCTCCCCCTCTACTCTGCCCTGGTGAGACCACACCTAGAGTATTGTGTCCAGTTCTGGGCCACTCAGTTCAAGAGGGATGTGGAGCTGCTGGAGAGAGTTCAGCGTAGGGCAACAAAGATTATAAAGGAGGTGGAGCACCTCCCTTCTGAGGAGAGGCTGAGGGAGCTGGGTCTCTTGAGCTTGGAGAAGAGGAGACTGAGGGGTGACCTCATTAATGTCTTTAAATATTTGAGGGGTGGGTGTCAGGAGGATGGAACTGGGCTGTTCTCGGTGTCATGTAGTGATAGGACAAGGGGCAATGGTTGTAAGCTGGAACATAGGAGGTTCCACATCAACCTGAGAAGGAACTTCTTCACGGTGAGGGTGACGGAGCACTGGAACAGGCTGCCCAGGGGGGTTGTGGAGTCTCCCTCACTGGAGATGTTCAAGACCCGACTGGATGTGTTCCTGTGTGACTTGCTTCAGGTAGTCCTGCTAATGCAGGCGGATTGGACTAGATGATCTTCCAGTCCGTAATGATTCTATGATTCTATGATTCTATGAACACAGCAATCATTGAATCTTCAAATCTTCCCAAACCCCTTCTAGCTTCTGGAGGATTCAGAACTTGCTTATTATTGTGTGCATCCTTCTATGGAAAGTCCACACCTATAATTCCCAAAGGACTAGCTTTTTCTTTTAATGATATCAGAAATATTTTACCTAAGACGCTATTACAGGGTCACATTAAAAGAAGATGTTCAGGATTAAACTCTGCTCAGTTCCCATGGCCATGAGAACACCCCACTACCAGTCTGTGCTGCACAGACTGCTCGGTGGAAACTGTCCAACAGAAATGCTTTGGCACTTTTCCTGAAGGGACATGGTGATGACTTATAGTACACTCTCCATCATATTTCTTGTCTGTGCTTTATCAGGACCAATAAATGCTTATGCTTCTGGATATACGAAGAGCTGTTTGTTCTCCTCACCTGACAACCCATTAAAAAGAAAATAAAGTAAACATATCAGAATTAGTCCCCTAAAGCTTCCATCAAGCCTTCTGCCATGAGCACTTTGCTGCTGTTTTTGGTTTTTTCCCTTGCCAGCTTTTGGCACCCATGGACAATACATCTTTAGGAGAGAGAATAGCATCACTCTTCTTCCCCAGGATGTAGGAGCCAAGAGCTAAAAATAGAGGCTATCCAGAACAATATAGGAGGGCTATGTGGTAAATAAGGAGCCAGTCCAAATTGCTGAAGAATTCTTCTTCGGGTGATGAGCAGTACAATGCACTTCAGAAAAATTAAAATCTTCACGGTGAGCAACAACGAGGTGACTAATAGAAGGAAAAAGTTATTGCCTTACCCCACCCAGGTCAGTAGAAATCCTGGGCCTGGGGCAGTTTTTGCACAAGTCTGCAGAATTATCTGACTTTTGATTACATTTCTTTAAAACAGCGTTCCAGTTTTTGTTATTTAGCATCAGAAGATAGAGGAAGAAAGCAACACCACCACCAGGAAAAAACCCACACGGTGGTGTTTCACGTGAGTTTCTCTGTAATGACTGTCACGCAGTGGACTTACTGGAAATGCAAACCCTCTCAGAGTTCTCAGGGAAGCCCTTGTTTTCAGCTGATCATTACTAGTTCTGACCTTTTAAATCCTTTGCTGCTAAGGGAGAATCTGGTCTTTACAGAAAAGCTGTTTTGTATTCCATTCATAGACAACGGAGAACTTAACTATATTTACTGGTATTTAACATATGGAGCATATTTGCCTGGAAGGTAGATGAAATCTCCTGCATTTAAGATCAAATCAATTTGAATTTAAGGTCACATTTGCAGAAGTCAATGTTCCATAAAATCAAAGAAGAGCTTAATGCTACTATTTTTTTCTCTGTCAATCAACTGCAGTTTTGCCCAGCACAGTTGTGTGAGTCTTCTTCCCTGAAAGGATCCTTGGGAACAGTCAGTCAGCCAAGAGCCAGCAGCACGACCCGGATCTTTCTCACCTGAGCGGGGCTGTGAGTGTTTAGGTCCATGACAAACATAAGCTGCATTCTGCAAACATCAGATTCTTAATTCTCATTCCCACAAGCGCATACTGCTGAGACTCCTCAAACAAGTATCTTGTCTGCTTAGGGTGAGGCTGCGAGGATCAAATCTCTTTTCTTAAGATGCATCCAATTTGGAGCCTCTAATTCATGTGCTTCCAGGACTAAATAGGTCCGTGTGATTTCAAGGTGAAAGTGTGTGTATCTTCATTCATAAGCAAGTGCAGCTACTTCAAAGGAGAGGAGATTTGCAGGAATCAATGATCTGCAATATCTTTTTGCTTAAGGTGTAATTGCCATCTGACAGCACTTAGGGACTGCTCTTGCAGAGGTCTGGGAAGCACAAGCCCAAAATACAACATTCTGGTTGGGAGATCTCTAATACTGGAACATTGTCTTTGCATGCTACTGAGCCACAGCCTTTACCCTGGAAGTCTAAGCAGGATTGGAGAGGACAAGAGATCTTGATTTCCCCTTTCCACTGTTAATAGTAATACTTTTGTTCCTTTTTTTTAATGAAAATATTTACTCCTTAGCCTTGATGAACCAATGAAAAGACATAGTCAAAGCACAGTGGAGAAAAGGAAATGCAGTATTAATTGTTCCCTCGTGGTTTAAAATAAGAATCATTTGATTACAATGGAAACAAGAACAAGTAGTGCAGAAAAGTGGGGGGAATTCACAAAAGGGTTTTTCAGTGACATTATTCACAGTCCATGTGGGCTAGGTGATTGAAATATGTCCAGCAGCATCTTCTGTCCTAATAAATATTTCTCAGCTACCTGAGTGAATGATTTTGAAAGATAAAAAAGAGCAGGAGAAAACACTGTTATCACCAGCACCTTACTAACAGATTCTGGAAAAAGTTGACAGAAGCATCTTGCTAAGCTGCTGCTATGTAGACCTTAGGTGAAACCAAGGCAACCTGTAAACTTCTCTTTATATTTCATGCTGTTTAGTTGTTAGAGTTGAGTATTTTCTAGATGAAATGACTTTTTATTTAAAGAAAATAATGTTGGAGCATATTTCAGTAAGTTGCCGTGGTATTTTTGAAACCCCATGGTGTCTTCAAACACCACGTGGAGGAAATAAGGAAATAGCTGAGACATTTTGAACGGACAGGGGCAAGGATTTTTCAAATTTCTTTTTCTGGATGAAGTGCCCTGTATTTCCAAAAACACTTCCAAGCCAAGCTGCTTAATTTCTAGGTGTGCTGTATCTTTCAGGAAACTGAGAATTCCAGTTTTGTTTACGATAGCCCTTCCTAACCCAGCACTCCTAAGGAACCTTCTCTGTTACTGCTAAGCTGACAAACCCCTCGTAACTTGTCCCTCGCTGTCGGGATTTGAATCTCTGCTTCCACGCATGCACCTCTGATGTAAATGAGCACAGTTCCACTGAAGTCAGCTGAGTTGCTTTCTCTTGCACCATGGCTTAATTTGATCCTAGATGTTTAGATCCCCTCTGGCTAAGCAATTCTGCAGTTGAAAGATTAGTTTCTGACTGTGAATGCCAATAGTCTTTTTACTCTGTGGCTGACGAAGTAGTAAGTGCATATAAGAGTTTCATGGAGCTCCACACAGGTGAAGGGAGACATCCCATTGCATTCTGGAAATGTCTCTTAACCTTCAAATAAAGAAGAGGAAACTCAGCTAAATGAAAGGTTAGTGTATTTTTGTGACTTTTACGTCAAAACTGAAAGCTTTGGAGCTTTAGAGAGGAGGAGAGCATTGTAACACATTTCTGTGCAGCACTCATTCAAGTCTGAATCTGCAGAGCTTTGTGAGCCCCTTGACATATAGATTTACCTGAGGGGAAAGAGAGGAAGAAGAATGTAATTGTGCCAATTAATCTGAAAAGGCATCTGAGAGAACAATGTCTTTAAAGAAAGCCTGATAATGATCTTTGTTAGACTAGAGTAAATCTAGAGCAATGTCACTGAAATCGAGATCATCCTGTGTTTGTTGGCTATAACCTGGATCAGAATTTGGCCTGAAATTGGTTGTTGATGCTGGACAAGCCCTGGCCAGCTCTCCTCAGAGAAAAATCAACATTGGTAAATAATATTGAATATTGCATAAAATAGCAACTCTTTTAAAGTGCATGATTAAAAAACTCCAACGAGTTAACAATGCTGTTTTGCTACTTTTGCATCCTGCTACAAAACTCACAGGGGATTTCTGTAGGGCTTGCCAGGAAGAGAAGCAGAACCAGTAACGTATGCAGAGCTGAACAGTAGGTTTATTCTGAGACCTGTTATTTTCTACAGAGGAATCAGGACATGGGAAAGCACAGTAACATGATCTCCAAAGCAGAATGAAGACAATTAGAGCTATTTTGTATTAGGAGATTAGAAGGCCTGGTAAGGAAGGAAGATGTAGAGCAGCAGTGCATTCTCCTTCCTGAGAAAGTGGGTGGTTTTGAGACCTAGGAAGGTCTACAGCTAGAAGAGAAGCACTTGCATGCTGCTCCTTTTGTCCAGGCTTTCTTTCCCACTGAGGCAGAGGCACAGCTATTCCGTGTGCTTACTCCTCCCATAAAAGGAGGAGTAAGCCAAAGAGAGAGGTGCAGAATCTAATCTGTGGACTTTGTACATACCAACACCACAGAGGAATGTGAGCAGGTGCCTCTCATCCTTCCAGTTCCACTTCCTGATGCAGGATTTACTGGACTTAATGGAAGATATACTGACAGCAAAGCCATAGCTAACACATAATTTAAATAATCCCTGATTAACTAGTGAAATGATAATTTTGGGAAGTATTGAGTGAATTCGAAAGTGTGGAGTCCCACTGAAACATGATATTTATTGATTTGATGCCTTTTAATTTGTTAGAGATTGTAACTAGCAATTCTGTTCATCTATTTCTCTTCCCAAGTTATTTATTATTGAACAGAAGTAGGTCTGAATGAGAGCTGTTAATACAGAAGAACCAGACAACTGCCTAGATCTGAATGGAGGAATGAATGGCTGGTGAACAGATCAGAGCTGTAGTCAAGGCTGTTCAGTTTCCCATTTTCCAAGCTTCTCCATTTTCTGACCTGCACATTGCAGTTTCTTGGAATAGTCTCTAAATAAGTACATTGAGATGTAAATCAAAATACAAAGTCTTAGCCCCAGTGCTGGCAGAAACAGTAGCCTTTGCTGGAAAGGTTAGAAAGAGAAGGCAGATCTTCTCCTGCGTTGGAACGACAGTAAGCTTTTTACTCTACCATTTGATGTAGAGGAAAGGTTTGGGAGTACCGGCTTCTTGAGTGCCTCTGTCATGGTCACTTGTATGAGTTCGCTTGCTTCCTGGGCAAAGTTTGTAACATAAAGTGCTATAACAAAACTTTTTCACTCACCACACTGAGGATTAGTCCTAGGTGGTCAGCCTGAAGCCTAGTAGATTAGTCTGAGTCTTTTAGACCCAATGGGTCCTGCCATTATGTCTCTGATGTTGTCAGGCACAATGAGACATTAGGTCTGCTTTTTAATCCACCCCATTCCTTAAGAAAAATATGGTTGAGAGATTGAAGATCTGATCCTGTAAATTCTGTTTCACATGAGCAATCTCACTGCAGATTAAAGACTAATCATTGAAGGATTTGAAGGACTGGGCTCTTTGATTTCTCTTCATGTTAAGGCTCTCTTTTATCTGGATCATCTCGATTATCCTTCTCCATCTTTTGCATAGGACTTCAGGAATAATTAGAAGGAAATAGGGTTTTCTGACTTCAACTTAATCAGTAACATGTGTACTTTGAAAAGTTACATTTTTACATGACAAGGAATGCATCGTGCAAAAGCAAATATCTCCAAGGTATTTGGACTGGCTTCTAACTGACAGCTTGAACGTTATCACAACTGTGTGGCTGCTCTTTGTTCTGACTCACAGACACTGTGAATGTTTGATAAATGTTACCTTTTTAATTCTTGATAACATTATGAAAATGTTCAGAAATGTTACTGCAGATAACCTTTCTAGACCAAACAGCCACATTAACCATGTGGAGTTAATAACTGACTACAGGACATTTACTTAATATAACTTTTAAAAAGTTTTGCTCACACTAGTCAAACTCTCCCTTCATTATTATCTCCTTTTCTCCAAGGACACAGATAAGATTTTCCTCTTACTTACTTGCAGGTCAGCTTTCCATGATACTCAGGTCTGCCTACAACCAAAACCAAATATTTATGGGCACATGGGTATGAAACACCATAATGATAAATGTGTGATAATGCACCAGAATGAAAGATTTCAAGACAACAGTATTTGCTGTCTGAGCTGGACATTTACTTAGTCTGTGTAGCCAGGAGCAGGTACTTTGATATAAACCAGATGAAGTGTTTTTGAATGAGTAAGAATATTCTGAAGTATGACTTCAGGGATCGGGACATATGGGAACACAGGTGTCATTTTGCAGTGAAAGCTGCTAATGCTTTCTGTGCATGTCTAAAAACACTTTGTTTCAAGGTTGTACGTCTGAGGATATAGCTCCGCAGGTTTCTTTTAAAGAATGAAGTGCTAAATAATGGATTAAAGGCTAAAAAAGGATTTGAGAAGTCTTCACCGTGTTTTTAGCACATTTCAGTTCTTCTTTTTACTCCCGAGAAGCACACTTTCAGACTGTATTTAAATTTGAAGTTGTCATGGCATTGCATATTCTTAGAACGCTCAGATAGGCTTGGAAAATTCAGTGTTTAACCTTCATCAATTATTACACAGATCTCCTCATGCAAGGAAGCAGATACTTGATTTTATGTGTGTTAGCAGCCACACTTATTTTATTCTCAAGCCCTTTGCCAAACTGAGGACATTGTGGATTTTCAGGAAACTTACTGTGAGTCCTGCAAAAACATAAAGATGCTCTTTGTCTAGTAATGAATGTGTTTACCTGAGTGTTTAGGTTTGATGCTTTTGCTGCCAGACAGCCCAAGTGAAAAGTCTCTTCCTCACTTTTGTCATTAATGAAAACACAAATCAGGTTTTTTCTCTCACTACGTGCCACAGGAATTCCCATGGGAATCTGACAGCCCAAGCACATATTTCACTTGCGTTGTTTGTGGATGCAGCAGTGCCCTGCATGTGGAACATGGGCTTGTTTTCTACAGGGGGAAGCTATTTGTGAGGCTTTTAAGAAATCATCACTCTTCAAATAAGAAGACCAACAAAAAGAATAATGAGGCTCACTGTTTACCTATGTAAGGGAAACCTTAAAAACACAGCAAGAAGGAGGTGATAGTTCTGTTGCTAATTGGTTTTGTTAATACTGGCTGTCTTCTGTCACCCTCAGCAGCAGCACTTCTTGCTCAGAGCACTGGCACTGCAACAGCAAGAATGCTCTGTGAAGGTGGCTTCACTTACCAAGGAAGCATTTCATTTCCAGGCATGATTCCTTGATTTTCGTATTTAAATGTATGCTTGACCGATGTTACTCAAGCTCTGTTTTTACAAATGGATAAACTACCACCCTATGTTCAAGCAAATATTAAAGACAGGGTGTCCATAATAGTGACTGAGCTCAGCTCCAATATTTTTCTAAACTGCTAATATTCAAATAAATGTTGTTACATTAAGGTTTGACCAAGATATATTTGATATGATTGATTATAATGCAGGTCAATCCAATAATACCCAGGCTCTAGTCCCAGAAATGTGCTGATTCAGAAACCTTGCTTTTGGAAAAGATTATTTCCTTTAGCAACATAATGTAGAATTTATCCTTTACTTGCCAAAAATCACCATGTTTTTCTGAATTGTAATTTTGGTAAATGTACTGGAGATTCTCGGGGAGCCTCCAGTGCGCTCATATTTCAGAAGCCCAGAGACAGAAAATTTCTGTCACGTCATACAGTTAGTTTGACGGAAGTTTGGCCAGTTAGGATCACAGACTCATCAAATCATCATGGCTGGAAAGGACCTCTAGAGTCATCGAGTCCAGCCTTCATCCCAATATCTTCCTAACCACTAGACCGTGGGCTCAAGTGCTCTATCTACTCTTTTTTTAAACACCTCCAGGGATGGTGATTCCACCACCTCTCTGGGCAGCCTGTTCCAGTTGACTGGTTGGGGATTTGTGAAATTACAAAGCATATAAAAGAATGGCGGGTTGGTGATGCAGTACTGGAAATGGTGATAGCAGCACTCCCCTACAGATCACTGCTGACTTGTGGACATGTTACAACAGGCTGATGCTATCATTTCTTCTTGTAACCTGCTTTGCAATCATGCCAGTTTGCATCACCCTGCATACTGATGCCATTTGGGACATATTTGGAGTGGGCAGTTTGACAGTGTGGGTCAAGCACAATGAGGAAAATCTGTCATCATTCATCAATACACTATACCAAACAGGACCAAACACCTGAAAATCTGAAGTCAGTTGGTGACATCTTCCCTCAAAGAATCAAACTCATTTGATGATCTGATGCCAATGATTTTGCTCTTGGATGCCACGAAAGCTTGTAGGAATGCCACCCTACAAGATTTGCAAAGGTAAAGACAGTTCTGTCCAGGCATGGCTGTTATGCCAACTGGTGAATAATAATGATTTTTCTGAAGTTAGCTGTTGGGATCAGTAGCAAAGTCCAAAAGCTTTTGCAAAAACTATTGGGAGACTGAGCAGCCATAATTTTCTGTTTTGTCAACTCTCTGTCTCCAGACAAAACTTATTATGTAATTTCTGAGCTTGTTCTGTAAGCCCACTGCCATTCTTGCACCACGATATGAATCACACAATATCCTCTGCGGATTTTTATGAAGTTCAAAGCACAAGAGAGATAAAAGAGCTACAAAAAATGATAGGTTTATTTCCTATAAATAAATGTTCTAATTTCAAGTGTGGCAGTCCTTAGCCTTTTCAGCTGTAATTTTTTGATTTTTACTTGGCACCACTTAAATTTAACCTGAAAAACGAACCAGTCTCCTTTTCTTTAGCGGAGTTCTGACTTAACATAAATGGAGCTCTGCTTAGCTGTGGTGACATATTGCATCTAGAGAAGTGAACATCAAAAGACCATTTAATCACTTCTAATGCTTCCTCCTTGTACGGGCCAGGGCTTTGCAAAGGTAGAGTTCTGCTAATCCACGCAACTGCCAGGAAGCTTCCCAAGGCGGGGCCCAGGAGATACTGAGTGGCAGAAGAAGGATGAGTAGAAGTCATTAACATTTCCCCAGCAAGGTCAAATTTGATGTTTCCTCTGGTTTTAGTATCCAGATTAAGAAGATGCTGCTGTTGCCTCTACACACACATACTCCTGGATAATTCCAGGTTGGTCTCATCTCCTTGCTATTAGCCACACATTAACACGCTGACTGAAAAGAATCCAGCACAGCTGCAAAGCTATTTTCCAGGAAGACCAGATTTCTCATCAGCTTCGTCAACACTTCAGACTATCAATATACAAAATAAAACACTCTTGTAGTGAAAGCCTATGATCCAAGGAGAAACCTTTGCATTCTTTCATCTCTTTTTTATTGCAAACATGTTTAGGGAAGAAAAGAAAAAAGCGTTATCTTGCTTTTTTTCCCCCCTAAAGCCAGTATTACCAGCCATTTTACTTGTACTTTACTATTATTATCTAGGTGATGGCTGTGACATGTTGATCATATATGGCAGTGAGAAAATTGATTTCCCTCAACAGAAATGCTTCCAATTTTCCTTGGGCCATAATTTTATGTCCACAACAAAATAAAAGGGTCATTTTCCTTAAGATGAGGGAATTGAAATCTTTTATAAAAGCCATAGTAAATGTTGTACTTTTGATTGTGGAAACTACAGTTTTCACAAACATCTCTCCTGTGTGTTCTGCACAAGTATGTGCTTCTGGGTAGCAGGTGGGAGTGAGAAAGTGAGAGAAAGGGGGCAAAAAGCAGCTGTGTAAAGACTTGAAGTTGCTGTAAGAATTTCTGCAGATCTACAGATTTTTACTGAGCACAAACAATTGTTTGCTCAGGGAAAATTTAGGACTCTATTGGTAGCTTTCAGTCAAGCATCTCCATTTAAAAAACTAATCTAGTTAGAGCCGTAAGCCCGACTTCTCCGTTAATTGATTGCAGATACGATTGCCTAACGGTCTGGTACAATTTTAAACAAGAGTTTGGGAATTTTTGTCTAAAGAAAACTGTAAAAAATGTATTTCCTAAGAGACTGTAGTCACAGCACACCAATAAAAAGAAAATCAAAGAAACAATTATTTTTTTTCCTGAAGGAGGAAAAAAATTCTATCTTTGAACAGTCCTGTAGCTGCATTTATTAAATAACTATTCCTGGGAAAGTACAGGAGCTGTTGGCTAATGAGACTCAAAGCTACTTTTGACTGTGTTAATGGTTTGAAATGATATTGCTTGTTTTGAGAAGTGCAAGCCAAAACTGCAAGTTTCATTCATGTGTTTTCTGTGAACAGAGTGGGGTTTGGGCTGCCAGGAGGGGGTTTGGAGTTTCAGTTTCAGGTTTCCCTGTCCGTGGTAAGGGGGTTGGAACTAGGTGATCTCTGAAGTCCTTTCTAACACAACCCACTCTATGATTCTATGAGTACGTCTCATCAGACGGAGCAAGCTTTGTAGCATGAAAAGAAGGCACTTCACAGGCAGACAGATGCTAGAATGAGGCTTTTCCTTTTCTTCATAGAATGGACAATACTGGTGATTTTTCTGCCCTGCCTTAGAGACAGGAAGGACTCAAACACAGTGAAATGCTCCTGGATAGCCAATATCAACCTAATTTGATCTTGGAGACTGACAAGTACGTTTTACGTGCACTGTGTTTTACTACTCTTTGTTAACTGTTTGGAAATGTGTTTTGGATTTTATGGTGCTCTGGAAGCGATAGTCACTGCAGACGGAAGAGGTTGATGGCAAATGGAGCAGAAAGTGCTGGGATGCTGAAATCAGTCAGAAAAATAGTACGCAGGAGCCAGCAATGTTTGGAAACCTTAGGGTTACATGGTTCACGCTGTTCCTCCTATTCCCAAAACTTTTTAAAAGAGACTCCTGCAGCACCTTTTCTCATTCTGTAGATTCAAGCCCTTTTGGGGATAGCCTATATAGCATTGTGAAAGGTTTTCAGTACTGAGTGGGCCAGGGTCTACCATCAGTTGCATCTGAGCAATTCTGTTCACTTCAGTGAGCTCACATACATGTAACTGAGAATGGAACCTAGACAGCCTCGTGTATGGAAATCGATCAACCTGTTTCTGATCCAGTTGGACTCTGGCTTTTTAACAGACCATTTCTTCATGAGACCATCTTCTAGGTGGTTTTTTTTCCAAAGACAGGGAATGCAGTTGTCAAAGTGCAACTCTTCAGGGTTCCTTTGAGCACTAGAGACTTCCTAGTTTAACTCAGCAGGCAGGTTTTATTTTCTCTAGAAGCTGAAGATATACCTTATTAAAAAAATAATAATAAGGTTGTTAGTTATTCCTAATTGAGCTCTAATTTACCACAAATCACCTAGGTCTCACATTTGTCTGGCCAAACTTCAACCACACTTATTGGAGCACATTTTCAACTAGCAAGTATTTTACAAAGGACATTGTTTCTTTGCATACAGCTATGATATAAATAGCTGGTGCCCTGGAAAGGTGTGCGTCAATGAGCAAAAAACTGATGTCCTCTAAATGTAAAAAAATCCCCTTTTGCTACACACTTGTGAAAAAACGTTTCTGAAAGTGCTACTTTCCAGTGTTTCCATCCACTTCTCAGACTGTATTCATTAATGATGCCATTTGCCTGCTACTTCCCTCAGAGAATTTGCATTCTTAAATCCTAACTCATTTCTGCTAGACTAACATTTGTCCTTCCTTCTTCTTTCCTATCTATTTCCTGGAATGTCTACAGCTGTAGAATTTGGTAGATCCCACTTTCTCATTTTTCTTTCATTAAATTTAAAAACTGCTATTTATTGAGGATGAAAACCACAACTACATGGTGATACTTGAGAATCCCATGATCAGACACAGCTGAACAGCTGCAGAGATTTTCAAGTTTTCAAGAATGTGAGAAAATGCATTTCACTAGAAACTTAGCTAGACAACATCCCAAAAATTCTGTCTGGGATGCAAGTGATTTTTGGGCCCTTACAGTTCTCCATGCAGAGGTGGATTTTACCCAGAAAGTTATAATAAGCAAGGATTATTAACAAACAAAGAGATTAGTAACAAACACCCTTTTTATATATAGCATGAATTTTCAGGGATGTATTTACAATAAAATTTTCAGCTGATGCAACCGATTTTTTTCTCTGCAAGGCTCACTTCCTAAATGAAACTTACACAAGGAGTTATAGGATGTTTAGAGAAAGAGAGCAGTATATCATTACCTGGTATGCAACTATGGCTGTTCCCAAGGTGCTCTCTCCTTTTGGAAATTAGGTCCTCCAAAAATAAGCCTCACCCAACAGGGCTACTTCTGAAAGTTTGAGTCTGACTAAATAATAGGTCATCCAAGTCAGAATCAAGGAACAGAATTTCCTGGCTCCCTGTTCTATGCTCAGTTCTTCCAGATATATTTCTTGGTGGGCAGTTGGCCAGCACAGGATAATAGGACCAGGAAATGTTATTTTTCTTGATAGCCAAGTGAGTCGCTGAAATAAAATACATTGGCAAATGAGAAATAAACTGTTGGACATCACCCTGAACAATGGCAAGGAAGTGGCTGGCACAGCCAAGTTGAGAATCAAGAAATAGCATCAGAAACTATTCAAAAGACTAGGAGGAAGCTTTTTCCAGCTGTCTTGCAGGTGTGTACTTTACTGCAGTAGAGTACTCCATCCATGACACAGGTCTCCTTCCTCTCATCCTTGGAAGTTGTGAAGCATGACGAGGCTATAGGGTAGGTGTGGACCAATGCAGCAGAGTGGGTTGCACAGCCATGTAAGTGGTTTCCGTTGTACCTCAGCCAGCCATATATATCTATTAGGTTACAAAGTCCTTTCTGCTGATGGAGCAGTATAAATGGGACATAATGGAAGGGAAACTTTACCCATGTTGCAGTAATAGTTATACCTTTGTGTGTGTATCCTGCTCTAGTACAACAGGCTGTATTCTGTTCCTTGTTTATCTGTTTAAAACAGTGCAAAAGTTGACACCTTTTTATAAGGTTTTGTTTCTGTCATGATACTTAACTGATTTTTTATTTTGAGTCATCTTATCCAGTCACATCTCATTATTCTGTAATGACTTAGTGAAATGATATTGTCTATTTTTTCCTACAGACTGCAGACAGAGATGGTGTATTTGGGACAAGTGAAATATCAAACTATGGCTTAAGGAGCTTAGTGTGGTGGTCTTACCATTAGTACTCAATGTATAGAAGAGGGGAGGAGGCTGTAACCAAAAGAACAATTCCAAAGCTAGAGCATAAGTACTCTACCTTCCTTTTTCAATGGGTAACAGGTCTCAGTCTAGTCATACAACTAGAAGTTATATGGCTCCTCAACATGCAATTGGTATACAGTGACAATCTTCAAAAACATTACACATCGAATTTACATTGACTGACAATCCCTTGAGACACCTAAATACCTCTGCACAACCTTACTGTGTCGGTTCATAAAGCTCATTTATCTTCCTCTATGAAAAACCACAAATTCCTCTTCCCTTGATTAGGAGGCAAATTTTCCCATGCAAACAGGTTTCAGTTATTATGGGAAAACTTTGTAAGCAATGCTTTCTTTTTCTTTTAATATTCCTTGGAGCTGAGCACGTCAATCAGATTCTGATCAAGACAGTGTGATGCAACAAGTTGAATTTCTTGACTGACCTTCATCTGTCTTGCTCCATACAGCTTTCTGTTCTGCTAAGTGAAAGTCAGAAACAGGAACCAGTGAAAAGTGATTTTTTCACTCTTTTGCAGAAGTAACAAAGAAGTTGCCTCTTTATATGATAAATTTCTTTGCTCATCTCTACTGGAGACTGAATTGTTTATTGTATTGACTGTACATCATTGTAGGCTGGGTTTTAACAGCTATGACAATTTATCTGTATCGAGGCCGGGGGGGGGGAAGGTGGTGCCGGTTTTGATACATTAAATACCTTTGGAATAATTTTTTTTTACTTTTTTTTTTCCTTAAGCACTAAATTTCAGCATGACTCTGCCCTGCAGTAGAAAATTGCTACCTATTCAGATACGTGCCTTGTTGCACTGCAGTCCTGTATTTGAACACTCAAAACTCCATCTGCAGCACAAAAGCAGGCTCGACAAATGACTTAGCATCTTTTTTCCTTTATCACTACATTTTATGGCAGCTTTTTGTCCTTGTTATAATCAAGATATACTTGTGAACTTAGTATTTTTCCACCCTTTAATAATTACGAATCTTCATCAAAATTGGCTATTGCAACAGTTAATATGCATCTAAACATGTTTCCAGTAGTGTCTGAATGAATCCCTGGATGAATGAATGTATGTACAGCACCAGATGACAAAATTTACTATGTTCTATCTCTTCATCACAAAATGTTGTCTGGACAGTGTTTCAAATAAGTTATTTTTTAGATCAAATGTAGACAGCTCTGCATGTAAAATGCGAAAGGTAACAGGATCCAGCTACACCTACCCTATTGGGGGGTTGATTGTTAAGAATTTCTCTCTCAATATGCACTTGGATCCACATTAGAAGTAGTCAGAGGCTTTTAAGGGGAGAAAATCTCAGGACAGTGTACAAAATCAGAGCCAGGGTCGTGACCTTGACTATTGATCCAGCCTCTCTTATTTCCACAGCTTGCTGAGGCTTGTTCTTCCAGCCTGCTGGTGTACATTAGAGCAGAAATCCATAACATGGCCATGTTCATCCAAGCACAGGAAGAAACTAAATTAAATGTTAAAAAACAATCTGAGGCTAGAGTTGGAGACAATTCATCATGATCCTAGATGTCAGGCAGGTAGGATGACCAAGAGTTCCTCAGCCAATAGACCCCCAAACAGAATATGGAGGGATCTCGCTGCCTCATTTGTCAGGTGCAGAGCAGATAGTCAGAAAAACATTGCGAAAAAAAACATCTACTGAAGGTCAGTGTTTTAATTCCCAGCTATGCACAAATATTCATCTTCTGGAATTTGGGATCTACAACCTCCAACTGAGGTTTAGGGGAGAAAAGGAAGGAGATAAAGATTACTGCCATTAATACATTAACAATGAAAATTAGGAGAAAATAAGACTTTGCATGGGAGAAGCGCTGCTAAAAATTGAGCCCAATTAGGCTTCTTCCAACTCTGGAACCAAAGTTTAGGTGGGAGAATTTGACTAGAGACTTGAGTAATCTATGCAAATCAGCAGTCACTCTCATTTTGTCTTTCAAAAGTTATCTCAGTGGAGTGCTAACCTTTCTTCTTGATAAAAAGAGGTTCAGAGGCATGCAATCTGCTACACAGAATGAGGATGTATAGGAAGAGAGAAATTCTGTAGGCTGGTTGAACGGTTTAGATGCTGCCTTCTGCTGCTTCTCAAGCTGATGTTATTTGTCCTGGATGCAGAACACATATCCTTTTTATACTCATCCTCAACATGTAACCTAACAAATACCTCTCAAATGGCAGTTTTCTGTTCTGGGACCTACAAAACATACATACCTTGAGAGTACTGTGCAAATATTAGCATGATTGAAAATAGTTCACAAACCACACTGCAGTCCACACAGCTGCTGTTCTAATGTAGCCGACTGCAGAAAAGAACTTGCCAGTTTTGTGAACACCAATTATCTTTGTGGTCACATTGTGCTCTCTCCCAAAAAACTGATAAGCAAGTATCCATGATAAAAAGATGAGTAAAATTCCACACAGAAGCAAAATGGGGAGACATTCTTTACAATATTTCAGAAGCCTATATGATCAAAGAACGGTGTCCAAGAGACTTCACGTGATGCACTGAGCGACACAATCTGGTTTTGAGAGTTCAGCCTGTGTCATTCATGTGTTCTTTTCTTATTTCAGGACCAGGTGAAAAAACCTGCAAGATGACAGTCAGGGTAAGGAAAACAAGCACAGCAGACGTACCCTAAAGATTGTGTACAGCTTTCTGATCTCTTTTGGACTAAACTATAAGAAACATGTATTATAAATGATCATAAACACTAGGTTAAGATTATTAAAATGTGGATTTCTATGGTTGAGCAGTAACCACAAAGTCAATGCAATTCCTTTTTTTTTCCCTCTTTTTAAAAACTATAATAAAAGTAGTCTGAGAATAGCCTGCTGCACTTTAGTTTTAGTCCCACGTTATGTAAGACTATTTGTGTGTTATCAGCATGTGCTGTTAAACCTCATCATGCCAAATGGCAATCAGATGAAACATAGTAAGACATAATACAGTTTGACAGCTAATATTTAAAAAAGAAGTCTTATCTCTCACTATCTAAATAGCAAAGGGTTCCGATTCAGGCACTTGGAGATTCTTAGGGGATATCTTGAGAGAACAGTGAAGCAGAGCTTTCTTGGACTGATTCCCCAGTGTAGACAGCAGCTTTGTGTGTATGTGCAGGCTCAGAACAAAACGCCCTCTTACAGGCTGTTCAATTCACACTGAACTGTTTCAGAATTGCCTTTTTCGTTTGTAGGACTCTAAACAACATTATGTAGAAAGATTAGTAAAATGATGGCGGCTTTTTCTCCCTAGTGCTCTTTTACTCTGCAATATCCAAATCAGAGAATGTTTTAAATAGTTGATAAAGCCAGGTAATTTCCTGTTAACAAAAGGTTTGATACATCTTAGGTACAGAAGGTTGCTGAACATAAATTCCTGAATGCTCTGCATCAAAATTTGCTCTAATTCCTTGCCTGGCTCTATCCAGTTATCCCAAGGTGATCATAATCCCATCTTCCTGCAATTATTATTACCTGCCATTCACATAGGGTTACATAGTACTTCTTGTTCTACATACCAGTAGATCTAATCTGCTGTTAAGATTTTAAACCTTTCCATACTTTTCAAAAGAGCCTCAGGTTTTAGATCTAAACATTCAATCATCACTTGGCTGATCTTTACCACCAAAACATAACTTGCAGTTAATGCTGCTAATTTACAGTAATCTCAAACTAAAGAATATTATGGATACGTATGGGTGATTGCTTGATATAGAAGCGTCTCCGTTTTTCTGCCAGTGAGAATTTTACTTGACTATATCTCAGTTTTGCTATTAACTTTTTTAGTTGTAAACCCCTTTGCAAGTAGTCACATGGAAGCATGGAAAGATCCATCTGCTTCCCGAACTTGCTTTTTTTCCTTCTCTGAAATCATAGGATCAAATTTTAGTTGGCACAATCAAGCACATTGTGTCACAAGTACATCTGCTGCCACTGATACCCAGAAATACCCCTGATCCAGGCCAAATAAACAACTTGCATGTGAAAACTGTGATAGTCTCTGTCCAAATGCTGAGGTTCTGGGACACTCTCTTAGGAGATTCAAGCAAATCCAACCATCCTTTGAAATAACAAATTGCTACAGTGAATTATCTGCTTGAATTTGCATAAGTGTGTTATTAATGATTTTTAATTAACAGCACATGCTGATAACACACAAATAGTCTTACATAACGTGGGACTAAAACTAAAGTGCAGCAGGCTATTCTCAGACTACTTTTATTATAGTTTTTAAAAAGAGGGAAAAAAAAAGGAATTGCATTGACTTTGTGGTTACTGCTCAACCATAGAAATCCACATTTTAATAATCTTAACCTAGTGTTTATGATCATTTATAATACATGTTTCTTATAGTTTAGTCCAAAAGAGATCAGAAAGCTGTACACAATCTTTAGGGTACATCTGCTGTGCTTGTTTTCCTTACCCTGACTGTCATCTTGCAGGTTTTTTCACCTGGTCCTGAAATAAGAAAAGAACACAGGCTGAACTCTCAAAACCAGATTGTGTCGCTCAGTGCATCACGTGAAGTCTCTTGGACACCATTCTTTGATCATATAGGCTTCTGAAATGTTGTAAAGAATGTCTCCCCATTTTGCTTCTGTGTGGAATTTTACTCACGTTTTTATCATGCTTGGGACCACATTTCCTCTTCCAAATACACCAGTGTAGTTCTCTACTTAAGTAACAGGAAAGAGAGCATCTGATAACTTACTGTGTTGGAGTCCTAGTACTTTCTTTCCTTCCTGAAGGAAAGCAGCATTAGTATTTAGGTGTGCTGCACTGGAAGCAGAACAGGGTTTAAAACTAAGACCTCAATTTGTAACAGTCTCTTTATGGACTACAAGCCAGTAGAACTCAGTAATATTTTGTGATGTACAAAATACCATCAAAAGTAATGTTTTAATCTTTTTTTATAGTATTGTACAGTTTTGATTGTCTTTTTTAATACATCACAGAGGACTTAAAGGACCATGACAGATAAAAGCAGTCTTTAAAACTACTCATGCATTCTTAATGGACAGCCTGTTAATTTGAGGTCTAGGTCATGAATTTGAATGCCATTCACTAAACACCTCTTTGTCAACAAAAGCTAGTTTTCCCTCTGGGTAAATTGTAACTCATTAATTGTAATTAAATTAAACATATGCGACTATGTGAAAACCCAGAGTGAATTCTGTGAGGAATGTCAGCCTAGCAGTTCTTGTCTGAGTTCTAAGCTGTCAGGGGTTTTGCAAGTGAGAAAAAAATACTAAGTCTATTATCTTAATAACAGGTTGAATAAGGAGAGAAAGTAGTAAATTTCTTGCCCATTTAATTTTTTTTTAATTAATTTTCCATTGGTTTCTAAATACGATGAATATTTTGACATAAAAAGTCAGTTGGGTTTTTTGAAAGTTTAAGACAGAAGCAGTGATATTCAAGATACTTTTCTTCTTCTATATCAACCCTAAGAAGATCTAACCAATTTTAAGCCTGCATTTATGTTTACAGTAGAAATTAAATTGTTAAGGGCAGAGGCCTTTGTATTTGTAAGCTCTGTATAATACGTCCTTCAGGTCCTAAGTTAAATCAGTTTGGCTGTCAAAGATGAGTCCCTAATGGGCAATGGTCCACATCACAAAGCCATCATGTAATTGCCACTATTTGGCATACTTGGCAGTTCCTATTAGGAGAGGCCCAGGACCAAGCTAGTACACTGATGCATTACATCACTGCAGATTGGAGAGCACAAAACAAGAACCAAAATTAAAAAGATGCACTGTTTCAGACATTATTTTTAGCAGATACTTTTTATTGAGGAGATCTGCAGACTTTTGCTACTTCTATGCACACTGAAGATTCCTTTTTTGATCTAAACTGAAGTATTTGTCTCCCAGGTTTTGAACATTTTCATTTTGACTAAACCTACTTTTTTTTTTCTTTCCAATTAACTTGCTAAAATTGTTGTAAATTCATCACAAGCTTCAGAGATTTTGGACAGAAAGATTATTGTTGGAATGTTTACTGTGCTTTCATGCAGGAAGGTGTATTTGGCTGAGAATCAGTGTCTGATACATGAGGAGAGAAATAGCGATGGTGCACACAGACGCTGTAACTGCATGTGTGAGCTGAACAGTAAGAGGTTAATTTGAAGACTGAGGAAATTCGGAAAGAGGAGATAACTGGCCTTGTATTTTTGGTTCAGCTGAGATACGTGCTTATAAAATTCAGTTAACATGCTCTCTGCAGTTTCCTAGCTGCAACTCTGTGGGGAGCACGTCTCTGTTTAAAACATGTGTGTTGTTTAGCATTGCTATTTGTAGCGAAATCCCCACTGTGAATAGTCAAGTGACAAACATTAAAGTGGGGAACTGTGTATAAACAGGAGTGCTAGACCCCTCTGATTGTGTTTGGAGAACAATCCTATGGAGCTTAGGGTAAGATATTATGTACAGAGGGGAAGACAGACCTCCTCTCCCCTATGTTATTCAGACAGTAGAAACCTATTGATGTGTGGTATTAATAAACACCCCACTGTTGCAGACGGAGAAGTTCTACTTGAAAGCTAATCCAAGAACTCCTGCATCTAAGGCTTCTTTCACATTACTAACTTTACAGTCTGAGGAACTCTCACTAACCTGATCACCAGGAGAGGAGAGTCTCATCAGCAACAAACACATCATTTCCAAAGTTCTGACTAAAACAAGAGGCAGTTTGACTAACAGACTGTCAGCCCTGTAAAGAGGTCGAATCTCTCCCTGCTGTACAAAAGCTACCATGCAAGTGATATGCAAGGGAAATGCAAGCTCTCAAAGAAGACTGCAAAGCAGAGGGAAACAGGAAAATAAGTATCGGGTTTGCTTTTGTCACTGGCATTAGAAACATAATCTGGAGAAACGGCCATGGCCTGTGAGATAAGCAAGCCCTGATGTGAATGCTGGCTCTGTCACATCTTACTCCTGATGTCTTTGACAGGTCTATTCTGGGTCCAGTGCTGTTTAATATCTTTGTTGGTGACATGGACAGTGGCAGTGACATCACCCTCAAAAAGTTTGCCGAAGACACCAAGCTGTTTGGGGTGGTCGACAGGGAGGTCATCCAGAGGGATCTTCACAGGCTTGAGAAGTGGGCCTGTACAAATTGCATGAGCTTCAACAAGGCCAAGTGCAAAGTTCTACTACTGAGTCAGGGCAATCCCGAGCACAAACACTTGCTGGGTAGTGAATGGACTGTCAGCAGCTCTAAGGAAAAGGACTTGGGGTGTTGGTAGATGAGAAACTCAGCATGAGTTGGCGAAGTGTAAGTGCAGCACAGAAGGTCAACTGTATTCTGGGCTGCATCAAAAGCAGTGTTATCAGCAGGTCAAAAGAGGTGATTCTCCCCTTTTCTCTGCTCTCATGAGACCTTGCCTGTAGTCCGGCATCCAGTTATGGAGCCTCTGACACAGGAAGGACCTGGAACTGTTGGACACAGTCCAGAGGAGGCCACAGTGATGATCAGAGGGCTAGAGCATCTCTGCTGACAGGCTGAGGAAATGGGGCCTGTTCAGCCTGGAGAAGAGAAGGCTCTGTAGGAAACTTATAGCAGCTTTCTGGTAACTGAAGGGGCTGCAGGAAAATTGGAGAGGTAGTTTTCATGAAGGACTCCAGTGATAGGACCAGGGGGATGGTTTCAATCTAAAAGAGGGGAGATTTAGATTACATCTTAAGAAGAAATTCTTCCCTGTGAGGGTGCTTGGACACTGGAACAGGTTGCCCAAAGAGTTTGTTGATGCTCATCCCTTGCAAGTGTTCAAGGCCAGGTTGGATAGGGCTCTGGGCAACCTAGTCAAATGAGAGGTGTTTGGAACTAGATGATCTCTGAGATTCCTTCAAACCTAAGCCATTCTGTGGTTCTATTATAACGCAATATATAGTGTGAGACTTTGCCATGATGCTTGGTCTTGACTGGAAGGCAGATAAATGCAGAAAATGCTCCTCATAGTTCAGCAGGTACCACTTCTTTGCAGGCTGGCTGAACTGAGAGCTTTATGGCATATTTTGACCTTAGGCAGACACAACCTTGAAGCTGCCTATCTCTTTTATCAAATCTCAAGGTTTACCTTAACATTTAACATTGTCGCAATGGCCCTTGACCACAGCTCTTTTTCTATACAGGTAGCCACTCAATTCTATTGGCTTTTGTCTCTGAAAATGACCTTTACTCATTAGGATGTGTCATTCCATTGGGACACTTCACAAAATTCATAGAATCATAGAATCATAGAATCATTACGGATCGGAAGGGACCTCGAAAGATCATCTAGTCCAATCCGCCTGCAACAGCAGGATCACCTAAACCAAGTCACACAGGAACCTGTCCAGTCGGGTCTTGAACATCTCCAGAGAAGGAGACTCCACAACCCCCCTGGGCAGCCTGTTCATTGACTCTACTTTCATTGATGTTGCAAAGAAATAAAAAATACCCGACTGGTTGTAGCCTCTCTGGTCATCTCAAATAAACCCTTTATTTACCTCTGCAAATACTAGACATCCCATAGCAAGTATCATGCCATTTGTAATTACAGCATGATGACAGTGATCACAGCTTCATCACTGTGGTCATAAGAAAGTAATGGAGGTTCAGTAAGTGCAAACAAAATACTCCTTGCTGGCACCATTGAGGGGCTGATTGTGATCAGAATCTAAAGTCGGGAAGGACTGCAGTGGACTGATGAAGAAGTGGTCACAAACTCCTCCCATCATCCCAGGTTAGTCAAAACCTCCCTCTCCTCCCAGAATGAGTGTGGGGAGTGGACAGTAATGCTGCTGCTTCTGAAATAATTTAATATTCTGTAAAACCTTCCACAGATATGAAGGAAATCATGGCTAGAGCTAGTAAAAGAAAACATTTCACACTGAGAGAAAGCGCCGCTATGAGTAATACATCTTACTCACACATTGGTGTTAGCTTGCTTGGCGGTGTTGAATTTCTGGCTGTCTGGCTATACGATTCCCATTGTTATGACCTGTCAATGATTTCTGATTTGATGAATTATGTGAGCACTCTACTTGTCCATAAAATGAAGGTTTATGCAGATACATCAGTACCATGGGAGATCACTGCTAGGCTGTTCCTCTGGTGCAAGCAGCTCCTGCACAAACAGCAGGTTAGACATTACTGAAAATATATTTCAATTGAAAAAAAAGTCTGTAATAAGGCTAAGAAGCTAGATGTAATCGAAGCAGTTCATATTCCCTTTCCTGTGTCACGAATTAATGACATTTTTCTACAGGAGAATATGTGATTGAGTGTGTGTGTCTGTGTGTGTGTGAGTGTGTGTGTGAGTGTGTGTGAGTGTGCATCTCTACTAGGCTGCTTCTCATGTCAGGAACCTCTATGTTTCTTGGCAATTTCAGATAAATCTAATTCTTTTCTGCTTGCTTCATTTACTGTTGAATGATCCCAAACAAGAGTCTACAGGAAAGGAAGTTCTTTCTGCATGTGCAAAGAGAATATTAGCAGCCATCTTCAGGGACTTTTATAGTGGCTTTGCAACAGCTGCTCATATTGTCCTACAACAGTGACAAATGGTGCCTTAAAAAAAATTCACACTCTCTGGGAAGGTGGAATGGAAATTTTTATACCATGGAAGCTGTGTCCAGGATTAAAGTAACTTTGCTGGAAGATGCAGGGCTGCGGGGCAGCTGGAGCCCTGCCATTAACACACTGTTCTATTCAAGTATTTCACTAAGATTCATATCTTAAAAGCCTAATTTAAAAAAAATTAGAGTTAGTTTAGAACGTTGTCACTATTTCAAACAGGAAAATGTTCCCTTGGTGAATAAACGGTGTTAATGTGGTTAAACCAGCCCCAGGTGGTGCCTTCTCACACCCTGTCGGGGTCAGGTGATGGGTGGCAGCCTGGACCTGCTTCAGCCCCCAGCCTCCGGCCCAGCTCCAGCCTCAGCCTCAGGCCCAGTTCTGGACTGCTCTTCCCGCCCAGCCTCAGCTTCAGCCCGGCCTGAGGGGGACACGTCCGGCCTGCTGAGGTAACATGTTTGGATGTGGTGCCTGCCTGGCTGTACCAACGGGAGAAAAGGCACCCAAAGGCCAAGCACCCAATCGGGCCAAAACTGTGACAGAAGCCTCCAGCCATGACCCCTCAGGGCTCCCTCTGACACAGCTGTTAGCAACTGCAAACAACCAGGTTGTTAGGAAGCGCAGAGGGGCTGATGGGCTTGTCAGGCCTCTCCCAGCACCTGTGGGGAAGCTGTAAGGAGCAGCCTGTGAGGTGGACTTGTCTGAGGGGAGGGACTACCCCCGAGAGTGTGACAATCTCTTCAGGGTGGAGGTGCTGCTGGAGGATGCTTGAGCGGCCTTGGCAGGCTGGTTTGTGCCTACAGCGGCTGTGTGGTGTGGACCCTGCCTCTGTGGGTTTCCAGACTGAGGACTGGTTTTGTGCCCTTAAGCGGGAAAGCTAAAGCACTTTCCCTGGAAGATGGTGCACACCCAGCTTTTCCGGCTTGCTCCTGTCAGGGCTCTGTGGCAGCCCAGGCCATTCATCTCCCTGTAAGAACACTGTGGCTGAAGTGAGCAGCAGCCTCTTGTCTCCCCTGTTCTGCAGACAGAGCTCTCTATGCGTAACTTATGAACTTGCCACAATGGCCATAATGACTCTGGGACAGAAAAAGAAATACTTCAAGGAGCTGTGCTGACAAGAGGACAGGTAAGAGGCATCTTATGTTTTCCATGGCATACTGCGTAAGGACACTTGAAAGCCAGAGTGTTGTGTGCTGTACCTGCTGGGCTGCCTGAGTAGGGTGGTTGAGAGACAGGTGAGACCTGTTAGGTGCTGTGGATGATCACCTGTGCTTTGGTTCCTACAACTGAGTCCCTCTGAAGAGGACGAGTGTGTAACATTATGATGAAAAACTGTGAGTAGTAAGAGCATCAATGACAGAAAATATGTAAGAGTACAGGGAATGTGGTAGAAGTACAGGGAGCAGGAATTTGTTACTGTATTGCTAGTTCTGTGCTCATGCTTTGGTTTATTAATTTTGCTTTCTTGGATGTCTCTCTATGAAAAGCAAAGGCTAGGAAAGAAAAAAACTGTGGGGTATAATCAAAATAAGGTGTTTTACCTGTTGCTGGAGTTCTTGTTAGCTCTAAAGTCAGGAGACAAATATTAGAAAACCTGATCTTCTTAGTGGTTGGTGCTTTAGCACAGATTAAGGGTTAAGATATTAAACAGCAGAGATATTAACTCATTTGCATCTGGTTATACAAATGAAGATGGTGGAGATTTACTTAAAACTGCATCAGACGTTTAAGCATAACAGATGAAGAATTAAGAAGTGTGCAGATTAACACGAGTCGTGATTAAGAAAAGCTTACGGGGTCTAAACCCTATTAATGTTTCTGACAAATGACAAGTGATACAAGAAGGATACGTCTCAATGTGTTTTGAAGGAGCATGGAAACCAGCACAGTAAGGACTGCTTTGTTCGGTTCTAGGCACTGACCATCATTGTAAGGATAAAATTAACTTAGACAAACTCCCAATTCTGCAGCTGTCATTCATTTATCCTGTTCTCGTCCCATTACCTATTAGCTCTAAAATTGTCTGTTATGTCTGCAACTGGTTGCACAGTATTGAGAAGCACTCTGTGGCCTGCAGGGTGTTACCTGGTTGCCTAGGACTGCATGGAGTCAAACTACAGAGAAACTTTAGTCATCTGGTTTCTAAATAAAAAATAGACCACGTCCCGGCACTCCATTCTTGCTTAAGCTGTAGTAAAAAGGGCTTATAGTGTCAACATAATTTGTTTTAAAATAAATCAGTGTTGTCAGTGTAAAACACAAAAGTATGGCAGAAGTTTTACAGAACTAAGAGAAGTATAATGGTTCCTGTGTTAGAAAACAGCACATTTTATCTATTGAGCTAGAACCATCTTAGCATATGAGAACTCTCAGAACTGACATCAATACTGTTGCAGTTTGAAAATTACCAGAGTTTTCAGATGTGCAGAAGCTGTTCTTTCATGAGGAACAAAAAGTTACTCTCAAGAGGAACCCTTCCCCCAGTTGCCTGTCCTGGGGGACCTTTCCCCAGTTACACTGTCCCAGGAACTTTCCCTGGAAGGGTCTGTCCTGGGTACCTGCCTCAGAAGGGCCTGGCTAGATCAGCCTATAAAAGGCAGAGCACGCTCTTTATTCCTTCTCTCTTTGGGGGCTGGGGCCCTGAAGCGAGCACCCCACCACCACCCTTCTTCCTTTCTGGATACAGTTCTAGAGTTAATAAATCTTTCTGCAGTTTCTCTAAGCTATCCATTGTCCGGCAAATTTATCCGAGATGTCATCAAGACCTCGCTGCTTTGCTTTCTTTTCTTTTATCTTAAATTGTGGTCTTGAAACCACTACAAAATTGGTGCCAAAACCCGGGAGCAAAGAACTTTCTTAGTTTCAACCTGCTACAGATGTCATCTATCTGAACTTCTGTAAAACTTCTTATACAGTGTAGTGGCTGCAGCTGTGGCATAGCATGTTGTGGGGGATCCTTGGCCAGAGCCCCTGGCATCCCACCACTGCTACCGCCATCGTGGGCCAAAGACCCCAACCATATTTCAACAGAGTGCTTCCATCTAAAGCATTGGATACAAAGGGAGGGTTTAACCAAAACCCTTATGATCTACAGGCAATAAACAACTTAGAAGAAAGGACTCAAGACATTTTAATTCACTAAGATTCATTCCCTCCACCACATATCAATAGAAGCCAACACCACAAGTTTCAGATACAGACATTTGCTCTTACAGTTACTGAAAGTTTTTGAAACGTCCATTGTAGACAGTTCCTGCTTCTCTCTCTAAATCATGGTTGTCCAGCAAAGTCCTCATTAAGTTCAGAGACCTTGAAAGTCTCTCCCAAGTGGGTCTTCCCACTTGCCATAAATTTTCTTCATGTTGAGAGGAGATCAAAACTCAATGAACATTTTATCTCGGTGGCAAGATGACACAGCTCTTGGGATGAGATGGAGACGGACAAAGAAGAAGGCGGAGGTTTCTGAGAGGGGACAGGAGGAAGGGAGGAGAGGGAGCCGCTTTACTTTTTAACTTTTTTAGCCAAACTTCAAACTTACCTGCAGAAAACCCTTGAATTAGCAAAGACATTACACACAATCCTCCACAACATCCTTCTATCTAAGCTGGAGAGATACAGATTTGATGGGTGGACTGGCTGGGCGGTTGCCTCCAGAGAGACGTGGTCATTGGCTTAATGTACAGATGGAAACTGGTGTCAAGTGGTGTTCCTCAGGGGTCTGTACTGCGACCAGTGCTCTTCATCTTCTTCAGTACAGACAGTGACTCAATGATACTGATGGCCTTAGGGGGTCAGAGGGCAGGACATGAAGATGAGCTTGTTTGAAACTTGTCAAAAAACCAGATGGGGATGTAAGAAGAAAGTTTCTGAAGTTTTCGGGGGAGTAATATAGACAAGAATGTGTGCCTGGAGGAAAAAAAGCCTGAAATAACGGAGGGAAATATAAGGTATGTGATAAACAGAATTTAATCTACCACCCACCATGCCTGGAGACACAGACCATAAAGAAGCTGCAAACACTGGATCAGTAATTGTTGTGAGGAAACAACAAGGCCAAGTGCCGGGTCATGCACTTTGGTCACAACAACCCCCAGCAACGCTACATGCTTGGAGAAGAGTGGCTGGAGAGCTGCCTGGTGGAGAAGGACCTGGGGGTGTTGATTAACAGCCAGCTGAACATGAGCCAGCAGTGTGCCCAGGTGGCCAAGAAGGCCAATGGCATCCTGGCCTGTATCAGAAACGGCGTGACCAGTAGGAACAGGAAGGTGATTGTGCCCCTATACTCGGCCCTTGTGAGACCGCACCTCAAGTACTGTGTGCAGTTTTGGTTCCCACAGTACAGGAAGGACATTGAGGTGCTGGAGCGAGTCCAGAGAAGGGCAACCAAGTTGGTGAAGGGGCTGGAAGACATGCCCTATGAGGAGAGGCTGAGGGAGCTGGGGTTGTTTAGTCTGGAGAAGAGAAGACTGAGAGGCTTATTGCCCTCTACAACTACCTGAAAGGAGGTTGTAGCAAGGCTGGTGTTTGTCTCTTCTCTCAAACTATTGAAGATAAAACGAGGGGAAATGGCCTCAAGTTGTGTCAGTGGAGGTTTAGATTGGATGTTAGAAATTCTTTACTGAGAGGGTGGTTAGGTACCGGAATAGATTGCCCAGGGATGTGTTGGTGTCACCATCCCTGGAGGTGTTTAAGGAACGAGTGTATGTGGTGCTTAGGGATATGGTCTAGCAGTTAGATAAAAGGATAAAGGTTGTACTAGATGACCCTGGAGGTCCTTTCCAGCCATGATGATTCTGTGAAAGTGTGAAGGAGTTGGTTGCAGTGTAGTGCAGGTATTGGCCTGGTAATATTGCTGAGAAAGGGGGAAGCTCTGTGGCTGAGCTTGGGGATGCAGAAGAATCTGTGCTATAGTATGAAAAATATTGGGATCCAGTGGAGAGGGATGTTTTGATGAGACAATAAACAATGCCAAGGCAGAATGAAATGCTGATGTAGGAAGAAATGGAGAGGAAAAAGAAGTAAAATGCAATCCCAGTTTTCCTGAATGCTTTCTTGCCCTCTCCATGTTTCCAGGGCTGTATAGTCTGCCTTACTTGATAAAAGACTAAGGGTTGCACTGCTGTTTTCCCACCCTTTCTCTAGCCCTAAGTTGTTTGTTCTGACTCCTTTACTTTTCTCAATGTCCTCCCCCTCATCCCTGAAGAGTCTTCTTGCATCTGTGAAAATGCGAAGAGAAAGAATGAAATTTGTATGAGAAGTTGGGGCTGTTCTCTCATTTCACTAGCTTTCCAGCGGAAACATCTTGGTTTTTCTTTGTTTGCACTCAAAATACCACTGTGGGGACATTGTATGCTATAAAAGTGTTCTACAGCGTCATGTACCCATTTAATTCAACACATTAAAGTTGAAAACCAAGGTGATGGTTGCTACCGTATTCACAAACCTTTTTAAGGCTATGTTTAAAAGGTGATAGATGTGTCAATGTATTCAAACAGTTCTAGTCTGAAAACTACAGGACCGGTTTCTCCCCTGGTGGAACCAAACTTGAGCAGGGCCTCAGCAGTGACTGTCAGAGTCCTGTCTTACAGTGCTGATCAGTGGATTTTGTCTCCAGAGACACCACTGGAAATGTTGTTTCATTTTTGTAGACTGTCAGGACTCAGAAGTGAAGTAACACCTTTGTTTTTCACTCCTGAAATCACGTTTTTGGTTCTCTTAACATTATCTTCAAGCATTGCCTCTTTTCATTCCTGGGTGACACATTGGCTGAGAAAGAGTTATTGTAAATGAGGTTTTTAAGGTACATACCCTGCAAAGTATTTCTGATGCCTTTGTTAATTTGCAGCGATAATAGTATCAAAGGGATGTTCTCCTGCAATGGTGATTGAATTCTTTGTTGATACAGGGTTGGACTCTTTTAGATCTGATCCAAGAGCTAGTACTCTGTGTTTTAGCTAGGTACGTGTGAAAATACCTCGCTGCTTTATACTGAGGTTACTAAACCTCACTGGAGACTTTAAAAGTAATTACCGTTTTATCAGAAAATGTGGTTTACCATAAAACTCCCAAACAGTCAAGGATTTTCACCCTGGGCCATATGTGCATATGCAGACCATACGTGCCTGCAGTGATTGAGCACAGGCTCTCAGTATTCATACTTTGATAACCTTGGTATTTGCATTATTGACCATGCTAAGGGCTTTTTTGTCAAATAAACAATATTTTGCCAAATATGCAGTATGGAAGAGGACTAGAGGAAATGGAGTCCTAGTTCCTTTGTGGTAATTTAGGTGAATAAATGTGAGGGTTCATGGAAAGCTGTGTCACATCTGCAAGGGGAACCACTTACTGATCCCCAATGTTCTAGGGGCAAGAGGAAGGCAGTGCATGGCTTCCAGGCTGAACAGCAGAAGGGCAAGATATCAGAGAAGATACTGGGCGTCAATCTTTCAACTATGGCTGGTGCAAAATCCCTCTGATGTTCAGAGCTAGAGTAGAGATCCTGGCAGTTCATAGAACATGGACATTTGTGTGTGATTTATATGTGTGTGTGTTAGCTCATGGTAATGACTTGCTAACTAGGACCACAGTGTGCTTTACGACTATAAATGATTTTTGGTGTTGCAGACATAATGAGAATGTCAGCTGCTGGACCGTACTTCCTTTCAACATTAGGAGGAGATGTACAGTTTGCAGTAAAAATGTCTCTAGAGAGGTTTTAAACTTTTTCCATAGAAGTTGACTTAAAATGGAAAGGGAAAATATGAATGAATTTGCCACTTCCACAGTTTAGGTTTGTTCCTGAAAACTGCTGCAGTATTTGCAGTATGTTAAGAAGCTGGGGCAAAAATTCTGAAAGCCCCTCTAAAACAGGCAATTAAAGCTGAGCACCCTTACAATTGAAGGGTGGTGCTTCTCAGATTGTAAATATATCTGAGCAGAAAGCATGTACTGGAGCACCCCTGTTTTAATTTGAAGTCATGTTCCCTTCTTAGTGTGGCAGTGATTGTAGCATCACCAAAGACTAGTGACCAGTAATGAATGTGTCACACTCCAAGATCCCTCCAGGGTTCTGATTCAATCTTTTGAGTTATAGGATCAGGACAAAATGAACTATTTTTCAGGCTTGTAAATATGTGACAAATGACAGTGCAGGAACTATTGATTCCAATCACACTGATACCATGTTTCATAGTCAGGACAGGCCTGCTTTACAAATTACTTGCACGTTGAACAGCAAAGCCATACATAACATGCTTCAAATCATATCAATTTTCTCGGGTGTTTCTGTCACCGGGTGTCTTCAGATTTGAATAAAATGCCCAGCATTGAAATGTGTGTTTTAAATATTTTTCTGGATTAAGTCAGTGCAGCAGTGCTCTGACTTTCAGCCAAATTGGACAGTGTGGCTCAGGCCCCTTGTGTGGGTTTGGGGCCCTTGTACAGCAGTAAACATATTCTTCTAATGTTGCCAATGTTTAAATAACCTGTAGATGTGAATAGTGGACTCTTCTCTTCATAGCAATTGTTACTGCAATTATTATGCTGCAAGAAACCACTAGAAGAGGCATCTAGGACACTTCAGGTGGCTCTGAGGAGCTGGTTCAATTTTGGGGGAATTTCTTTGAAAAAATAGGCATGATTGGAAAACATTCTTGGATTTTCTGTGTTTTTAAATCTGAGATTTTAATATGATGTAATGTTGATGAAGTGCTTTATAATGAATTTTTTAGACCATAGGCCAGTAGAAAGCTGTTACTGTCTTGGAGAAGAGAGGGGAAAAAACCCAAAAATCTACTTTGTTGAATATACTGGGTTTTTTCTGGGAGATGCTCAAAGGAGCCAAATGTGTATGTAAAGGTAGTAATGTCACGTATCAATAAAAATGTGCCAGAGGCACATATAGTAATGATGACAATATAGTAAACTATACAAAATGGAAAAAACACCTCTAGTCAAATGCTGTAGAAAAACAGAGCGTTTGGTGTTAGTTAAAATAGCCTACAATGCTTTTCAGCAGGATATGAACATATTTCTTCACCAGAGAACCACTTAGTCATTGGTAATCAGCTTCAAAGTTAGTTGTGGCAGGAAAACAATAAAAAGAAATACCAATTTTTCTAATTAATAATTATAGTATAATTTGGGTTACAGGAAAGGATGCAATAATTTGAGCTGTGTAACTCCTGTGTAACTGTGTCCTGCCTTGCTGCCATCAAACAGAATTCAGCTTTGGTGCACCATACCTATCACACCTTAAAGGAGCCCTGTGTGGTGATTTATTTGAGACACTTTTTCCTGCTGTTTGAAGGAGCAAACCATCTGTGTGCCATACAGTTATGATAAAAAGCTTTCCAACATGGTATGCAGGGCAGATCAAGTCGGTTATTACAAAGAGTAGTTTGTGTTTTAGAAGATGCTTCTACCATTGCGAGCTCTGCTGGACAAGCTGCAATGTAGTCCCATACTTTACTTCACACTCTTTCCCCTCCTTCCTTCTCACCTATTATTCTTCTCCATTAAACTGTGATAAACCAAAAAGCAGGACAGGATGGGGAAACTATGCTGTAATAAAACATTCATTAGGAAGTCAAGCTCTTGGTTGATCTTTGTTGATCAACAGGTTGCACATTCAGTGATGGTACTGACTTACAGAGCTCAGGATGTCAGATGAAGTTCATATCCCAGTGGTCTACAGGAGCAGTGGGAAGTATAAGCACTTCATAGCAGAGAAATAACACCAGATTGAGAGGTTTTGTTCAGTCCTTTCTTAAATCTGCAGGAAGATGCTCTTCCAGTGTTTTGTATTAATTTAGGAAAGCACCACTCTTTTACTGGTCTCTGTTGCTCCTGTGCTTACTATTCTGTAAATGGCTAGGGCCCCATTTTCTGTCCCAATATTCAAAAATAAATCTATTTTGTGTTTTACACAGCAATGTGACATTCACTTATGTATTTTTATTTCAACCACCAAATGAGAAGATAGTAATAGTATGTTTCCAATCCTCTTTACAAAACACTTTTACGGGTTAGAGCAAACCTCTGGAAAACACAAGTTTGATATCACAGGTTTGGTCAATTCATAAAATCATTAGGGATTGGAAGGGACCTTGAAAGATCATCTAGTCCAATCTCCCTGCCACAGCATCCCTGCCCTCCAGCGTGTCTGCTGCACCACACAACTTGGTGTCATCAGCAAACTTGCTGAGGGTGCACTCGATGCCTCTGTCCATGTCACAGACAAAGATGTTGAACAAGACTGGTCCCAGGACTGATCCCTGAGGGACTCTGCTTGTCACTGGTCTCCACTTGGAAATGGACCCATTGACAGCCACTCTTTGAGTGTGGCCATCAAGCCATTTCCTTAACCATCTACTGGTCCACCCATCAAAGCCATGTCCCACCAGCTTGGAGACCACAATGTGGTGCAGGACAGTGTCAAAGGCTTTGCTCAGGTCCAGGTAAATGACATCAGTCACTCACCCCTCATCCATTAACGTTGTGACCTGTTCATAGAAGGCCACCAGGTTTGTCAGGCAGGACTTGCCCTTGGTGAAGCCATGCTGATTGTACCCAATCACCTCTTCACTATTCTCCTGTCTCAGAAGTGCCTCCAGGAGGATCTGCTCCTTGATCTTACCAGGCACAGAGGTGAGACTGACTGGCCTGCAGTTCCCCAGCTCCTCCTTCCTACCCTTTTTGAAAATAGGAATTATGTTTCCCCTGTTCCAGTCAGTGGGGACTTCACCAGAGCACCATGACTTTTGGAATAGAACAGAGAGGGGTTTAGCAACCTCATCTGCCAGTACTCTCAGTACCCGTGGGTGTGTCTTGTCAGGTCCCATGTTCACTTTGAATTTCTTCAGGTGATCATGAACCAGATCTTCACTTATGATAGGCAGTCATTCCTTGCAGCCCCTGCTGTTGTTATCCATGACTCCAGGAGTGTGGCTGGAGGCCTTTGCAGTGAAGACTGAGATAAAGAAGTCATTGAGAACCTCAGCCTTTTCCATGTCGGTTGTGACCACATCACCTGTTTCCTTTCTGAGGGGGCCCACACCTTTCCTAGTCTTCTTTGTACCATTCATCTACTTGTAGAAATTCTTGGTGTTCCCTCTGACCTCCCTGGCCAGGCCTAATTCAAACTGTGCCTTGGCTTTCCTAACCAGATCTCTAGCTGTTGGGGCAGCTTCCTTACACACCCCCCATTCTAGCTGTCCTCCCTTCCACTCCTCGTAGAGTTTCTTTTAGTGTGACAGCGTGTCCAGGAGCTCCTTGCTCAGTCAGGCAGGACTCCTAGCATCCTTCCCTGCTTTCTTTTCTGTTGGTGTACATTGCTCCTGGGCACAGAGGAGGTGATCCTTGAATACTAACCAGCTGTCCTGGGCCCCTCTTTCCTCAAGGGCTTCATCCCATGATAGTTTGGCTAGCAGATCCCTGAAGCGACCAAAGTCTGCATGCTTCAAGTCCAGGGTTGTAAGCTTAGAAATCTTCCTCCTGGTTGCCCTGAGGATCTGAAGTTCAACTGCTTCTAGGTCACTGCAGCCAAAGCTGTCCCTGAACCTCACATTGGTCACAAGCCCTTCATTGTTGGTGAGAACAAGGTCCAGCAGATATAAATCTCATGTTTTTATGCTAATCCTTATTTGATATAAAGAACAAAACACCATAAAGGATGAGAATAATTTTTGTTGTCCCATTTCCTTTGAGTTGTCAACAGAAGTTTGACATTGCTGAGTGTCTGCCTTTGAATGATACAGTGTCCTGATACAGATGTGTAAGAAACCACAAGACTTCTTACTTGGTTACTGTTCAACACTGTTGCTGCTGGTAAAGAAACCAGCTGCTATGGCAGCTTCATAAGCAAAAGGATAGACTTATCTCTTCTTTCCCAAACTGCACTGGTCGTTTCTGCTGATGCACTGATAGACTTTTGCCAGGTATAAACCTGGCAAAAAATCTTTTCAATATGTCTGTGGGAAATACACAGGAAAGGGAAAATAAAGAAACTTGCAACCCTTAGCTCTTATGTTATCAGAAATACATACTGACATAGAGATTTCAAAAAAACCATAATTAAACTTTTTTCTACTTACAGCCTTCAGAATGTGTATGATCTTTTTGAGTGTCTACTCACATTGGAAATGTTGATGGTAGAAAGCTCTGGGAGTTTGTATTAGTGAACTTGAAATGCCTTATTGGGCAAGAAATATCTGAATCCAGTTCCTGAGACCTGAACTTTTAGTGAATGGAAACTTAAAACTTGCTTAACAATTTGATCTGTCGCTCTCAGAATCAGAGAATAGTTGAGGCTGCACGGAACATTGTGGGGTCATCTGATATAACTGTCCTGTTCAAGCAAGGCCACGTAGAGCCTGTTGACTGGGGCAATGTCCAGATGGATTTTTGTCTATCTTCAAGAATGGAGACTCCATAGCCTCTCTGAGCAATCTGTGTTAGTGCTCGGTCATCCTCAGTAAAAAGTGTTTCCGTTTGTGCCCATTGCCTCTTGTCCTGTACCCTAAATAATACCTAAATAAATTGTCTTTGTGACCCTTCGTTGGACTATCTCATATATCCATGTCTCTCCACTGTTAAATTGTTAGTTCCTGGACCCTGTCCAAGATTTGTACCTGTACATCATGTTTGGGCTTCCAGTCCCCTACTTCCTTGCCTTGAAGCAACCCGTAAAATGGTAGGAAAGCAGGAATGTATGTCTTCTATATAATTCCATTCTTGGCTGTCATGCTACGTGCTGGGCATGCGGACATGTGAGTGCTTACTTGCCAAACTGAAGCATGTAATAAGGACATCTGTTTAATTTATCTTTGAACTTGTGGCATTAAAAAGAAAATTCAACTTATTTTGTTTTAAAACGTGAGATTACAACCTGGACACAGCCACACTAGGGGTTCGCTGCATTGGCACCAAGAGTCCAGCTGCTGCTTGATCCCATGCTGCTGGTGAGAAGGGATTATATCCTGGCAAGGGTTTTTCACAGCCTTAGAAGGGATCTCTTCTGTCTCTGAGCTGCCACAATTGCAAGAGTGCTCCATCTGCATGCAGACCTCAGGAGTAGCAGATGGCTGGCTGCTGTTATTAAACTGTGCATCTTTCTCAAAAGAATTAAGGTTGTCCAAAGTGTGATAACATCTTTTTATTTTAGGATTATTCTCAAACAATTGTTAAAAGAAGGAAGCTGCTGATAAAACATCTCTTCATCTTGGCTACTGTATTTGGATTTTTGCAAATTTTGTATGACCTAGCCAAACCAAAATCCAGATATTTACTTGACACCAAAACTGGTGGGACAGCAAACCAATCTGTTCATCTTAAATGGAGACCAAGTGAACTGCAGAAATAAAGCTCTGGTGTGTGGCCTTTCTACAAGTAAGAAGGGAACACGTATTACATAGTGTGGTTTTGGTGCTGCCAGGATTTTTTAGTGTTGCTGAATGATCTCTGACTCCATAGCATTTTTCCTCACTCAAAAGGAGTGTTCTTTATTAACCATGAAAACATAAAAAATATTTCATTTAAAATTGGATATGTACAGCCTCAGATGTCTCCCATATTTCACTAATACTGAGTAATGTCACCCTTCTAACTGATGAAATGCATCTCTAATAGAGCAATATTTTTGAAAGATATAATAAAGTGGCCTTTGAAGTGTCTAGTACTTGTAAATGAATCAGATATTATATTCATTTTAATGGCATGAAGTTCAGTCATATTCTTGCATATTCACTCAAGGCTTTTGTAGCAAGAGAAAGATAATTTAGCATAGCTCCTATTATCAAAATTAAAATCTGTTTTCCAATGTAGTGCTTCCAGATTTTTGTAGTATGTATTTGTAGTGCCATTCTATTCCATGCTTAAGGCAAGCTCACGTGCATGTTTACGTGCAAATAGGTAATGTGCCATCACTAATAGCCTTCTTTTAAAACCATATCAAGCAACTTCTCTCAGCATGAAACAAATTAACTATTGGGGAGCTAAACCAGAAATCGTTGATAGATCATAGTCAGGTCTTCAGGGTTAGCTTGAATCATACAGCTAGGGGTGAAAGGTCAGAACTTCAAATACTTTCCAATTCGTTATTTCCTTTCCTAATAACATTCGCTTAGCTACAGCTGTTACTACTTCCAGGCCCAAATGTGTGGCCTTGTTTGATGTAGATAAGATTTCATTCTGAAAAACTTGTGTGCGGTTGTTCCATAACTTTGTATCTGAAGCACTAAATGATCAAACCAGTAGCCAGGTCTCTTGTACGCACCGTGTGTGCATGGTCATTCAGTGCACCATGGCACACGAAGTCTGAGTAGGGCAGAGTAGAGTAGGAAAAACTCTCACTGCCCTTCGGTAATGAACAGTTTTGAGTCTGTTGAGCTAAAACTAGCTGAAAATTGAAGGACCTGGGATAGAGCGTTGGCTGAAGTGAACTCTCTTCTCACTCATGCAGCCATCCCATTCCTGTATAAAGATAAGTTCATGCATTTTATTGGTACACAAGCCCTTTTAGAGGTCTGCTCTTTAAAAGCATGTTCAGGACTAGAAGGGCTATTAGCCAAGTCCAGCAACCCTTCCTGATGGAATGTGTTCCCAAGGGGCCAATTCAGTTGGGGTATATTAAAGCAGTCTGCTGGCTCATCTTGTGTTCTCTGAGTTTATGGAGGCCAGCCCTGCTACTGAACTGACTGCAGTGTTCTAGCCTGATCTGCAGAGAAACAGAATCTGAAACAGCTACTTCTCTGAACACCTTGTCCTGGAGTACAAGCTTCGTGTGACTCCTTGTCTAGGAGTAACTTGCACAGTGTGTCCCATATGATGTGTTAGAATGCTTTCTAATGGACTCAAGTGCCATTTGTATGTTGTTTTCCCAAGAAAATGTGGTGCTAACAGTCACCTTCAGGAAACAAGGTTGGTTTTGTAACCAGTAGTCTTTTAAAGTAGGGTTTTTTCCTCATTTGCCTTTGTCAATGTTTTCAGAAGCTTAATTTAATCAATAGTTTACAAATGGCTGGAATTAAATGTCAAGTGAAATTTCAAAATCTGGGTAAATGCATTAACTTTAAACAGAAGCTCTCCTTTTCTATTTCAGGTAAACAATTAGTGTTTGGCCTTCTCTAATTTTATTTTTCTTTCAAGTGGCTCATTCCTCTTCTCACAGATGGGAAATGTCATGTTTTGAAAAAAGGAAGCCATGTTATTTTGGCATTTCATTTAATTTTTCTCATTTTACTTTCAATCTACCAGGCCCTAAGTTTGTAGCCATTCCCCTGTGATGCAGTGAAGCCCCTAAGTGCAAAGGCTAGAACTACCTTCTTCTGTTCCTTTAACAGTTAACTCTGCTTAGATAACAGGTGAAAGCTAAAAGATGAAAAGTTGTCATTTGAATTTGAGCAGATATCTTGCCTCAGGCTTTGGGAAGTTAATATGGCGACTTCTGAAATATTTTAAAATCTGTGAACTGGTACAACTGGTTTGGAATTTCCTGTTTCCCACTCTTCCTTCACTTTACATCCGTCTGCACTAGCCACGCAGCACTGAACTAGGCATGGCAGCTAGCTTGTCCTGGGAATGTGGTGAATGGAGAGAAAGTGGTGCTTCAACAATAAGCAAAAGAAAGGTTACAACTGAATTTTATTGTATGCTGAAATAGAGTGAGGTTTTTTCCCTTGTTCATGGCCATAGGAATTGTCACACTAGTCATGCAGGACTAGCTTGGAAACACATGGAACAGGGAACTAGATTTTAAAATGCCAGCTGATACTGAGGGATGTGTGCATGGACTGAATAGGCTCCATGTTTCCACAAGGAAGAACAACTGCTGGAAGCCTCTCCTCTTGGAGGGGTGGAGATAACAACTTGGCCCAGTTATGTAAGAACATGGGATTAATCTCTGTATGTCCTTGTGTTGGGGTTTTTTTATGTGGAGTGCATTAGATGTGTCATCTTGTTTTTCCCCAAATCAAGTTAGTTTTGGTTTTTGCCTGAGGCTTGAAAGTGCATTTTGAGCTCTTCTTGTTTTGTTTTTATTTCTGCCCATTGGCACATTAACTAAATGAATTAGTTCATTTCACCTTGAGATAAATCCTTGGTGTGCTGTGTCTGCCTCTACCTCTGAATTTGTTTTGCTTAGCATGACATCACAGTGTCACAGTACATTAGGGATTGGAAGGGGCTTCAAAATGTCATCTAGTCCAATCCCCCTGCCAGGGCAGGACCACCTAGACCAAGTCACACAGTAACATGGCATCTAGAATGCTGATGGTTTATGGTTCAGCATTAATTCCAGGGAGCAGATAGCATTATTGTTTCTTACCACAATGCTTCAATACTTCCATTGTCTTTCCTCTTGATTAATATATTGACTCTAGAGGTGCAGTGATTGGAATTTGCTTCTAGTTTTTCTAGGTTTCTTCTTATAAAGTGCCATTGGTCAGCAGCAATAGTATGTTCACAGCTTCGTAATGAAAAGTTATATAATTCAAAAGAGAACAGAAGGCTATTGGAGCATATGGTAGGTTGCCCCGATTTACCTTACAAGCATCTGAAGTTATTTCAAGGCCAAAATTAATCGATAAATACAGTTTCCCTCTAGAACAAGTTTATTTCTGTCATTGTTAGGTGGTAATCTGTGTGCATCTGAATTCTTTTCAATGCTTCCAGGTTTAAAATTTTGGATGCACATTGTGCTCTGAAGCTGAAACTTGGCATGTGACATTGCATTGCACGCAACCAGAGCTGAGGTCATTAGACAAACAGAGCCAAGCTCATGCGCGCATGCTCAGCATAAACTGAAACACCAATATGCTTCATTTATCTACAAACTCTTCACACTTTCACCATGTGAAAAATATTAATCAGTGTATTAAAATGAATGTTAATATCAGTAAAGGCAAAATATTCAAGGCTAACAATATTACAAGATAAATCTTGAAAACGAATTAGTGGAGAAGTTCAAACTATGTAATGTTTTCATAAATTCTACTTTGTCTGTAAATACACACTAGTGCAAAGACTTTAAAAGACTCTTTCTATTCATTCATTGATAATGGGATTATTCCAGTGTACACTGTAGAAGGGATTTTCCATGCATCAGCTGCTATTGTATGACCATACATAATTGGGTCTAAGTGCTTACATCAGCTGCCTATTATGTGAAATTAATTTTTGGAACATATGCTGTTGTATTTATACCATTGTTGTTTCATGCTAGATTAATTCTTCAAGGGTTATAATCACATGACACTTATCATTTTAATTATGCCTCTTTAGTTGCAACATATGACAGCTTTTGACTTCTCACCCTCTCCTTCTGCATGTGTGACAGATAAAATTATTAATAAATGCCTGTTTATTATGTAGTTATGCTATACATGTCCACAGGGTGTATGTTGGCCTCATGTATTTTACCCAGAGTACAGTGTCAGCAGAGCCTTTGTGGTTTGCTAATGAGCTAAATCCTGCTAACACCACACACACTCCAAACTGCCAAAAGCCCTTTGCACATTCAAACACATACAAAGACTTAGCTGGGTCCTTTGTATAAAAGATTAACTCTTTATTCCAATTAAAGATGTGCTGCCCTGGCTTGGTCCAAGCAATTAAGAAAAAGAAGTAATGAACTAAATGATGCTCAAGGTGTTTTTGTAGAAGGATTCAACCTTGTGATAGTAAACAGGTATTTTTGCAGATTTTAAACCTGATAAAAGTTTTGTTCCTGAGAAACCTTTTTCCTTATGCTAGCGTCAGATATGTGTCAGACACCCTGGGGTTGACAAGTCTCATTTCTAGCAAGAAGCTAGTTTTGGCTGAAAGGGTAAAAAGGAAAATCTTCTAGGATAATTTAACTTAGTGCACTAAGTTATCTTAATAATATTCTCTGTACTGCATGGCTTATGAGGAGAGGCTGAGGGACTTGGGGCTTTTTAGTCTGGAGAAGACTTAGAGGGGATCTGATAAATGTTTATAAGTGTCTGAAGGCTGGCCAGGACAGGGGGGACAGGCTCTTTTCGCTTGCTCCCTGTGATAGGACAAGGAACAATGGGTGTAAGTTGCAGCAGAGGAGGTTCCGCCTCAACACAAGGGGGAACTTCTTTACTGTGAGGGTCACAGAGCACTGGAACAGACTCCCCAGGGGGGTCGTGGAGTCTCCTTCTCTGGGGACTTTCAAGGCCCCCCTGGATGCGTTCCTCTGTGATCTGTGTTAGATAGTTTTGTCCTGCTCCGGCAGGGGGGTTGGACTCGATGATCTCTTGGGTCCCTTCCAACCCCTAACATCCTATGATCCTATTGAGGTCTGAGTTACACAATATTTCACTTTACACTTTCAATTAAGGGAAACCTCTATTAGGAACTTTAAAGTATTTTGATTTAAAATAAAAAAAATAAGTAAATTAAAAATTGGCTTCAAAGCCCGCTGGCCAAGTTTTTGTGTTATTTTTCTTTTATATTTTCTTGTTCTCGTTACTCTGAAGGATCTGAAACTAGCCTAAGTATGTGTTTTGTAGAACTGGTGTTTTGGTTAAAGTTGGCTGAGTCATGGTCAAGAGCAGCTGACTATATACAAAGGAGAAGTGTGCACACACCGCTGCTCAATAGGTGAAGACTCTAAAATGCCTTTTCAGCAATAGTAATATTGGAGTGGCTGTAGTAACAGGCAATACCTTTCCAGGCAGAAGTGTGATTTGTGTGTGGCATTGCTTTCAGTTTGTCTTATTCTGAAATTCACTTGGGGGATTCCGTGTCTCTGAAATTCTTGTGCCTCAACTTCACTGCAAGCAACAGGTAGTTGTATGCCATGGACTGCAGGTGCAAAATTGAAATCTAAAATAACCTTACATTTTTCTGATCTATTTAGCCCTGACTTGTGTAGTCAGAGGCGTGCCCTGGCCCTGCTTGCTCTCAGCTTATCAGGGCCATCAGCTCTGACTGTCTACCTGCCTTTCACAGTTACCCTGTGGCTTGTGTGTGGGGTGGCATGCTGCTGGCTCTTCAGCTCCCTGATGGCTCATTGTTAAGTAAACAATTTCTTCAGGTTTTAACAGTCAGCACAAAGTAGGAAAACGTTACATTTTTAATTTTTTTTTCAATATCTGAACAAAAGAGGAATGGTTTAAAAGCTAGTTGGCCAAGATATTATTTCATGTTAAAGAAAATTTTAATTAGTTTTTCATGTAAGAGTATTAGTATAGAAGTGTATTAATACACAGTTTTGACAGAGACTGGACAAAATATTCCAGTGTACATTGTGTAGTCTTTTGTAAATCATAAAATAATATTAACAAAGCCCGATACAATATTTGGCAACTTTAAGATAAAAGGTACCTTGTGAGATAAGCACTGATTTCAGTGAGATGTTCACTGTCTCAAAAGATAGAATGAATTTTATTTAATCTTTCTCAAGACCTAAACCAACCACTATTCCAGTTAAATTAGACTTAGTATGATAAGGAAAAGCAAACTTTGTCCTAGTGTGATACCATTTCAATGAACGGAGTTACACGATCTGAAGGAAAGCAGATGTTCATATGTCCTGCTAGGATTTGAAACTGATTCTTAAATGTAGAAATAAAGACAGAAAAATCTTCAACCCAAGCCAAGTCTGTAAAATTATTTAAATGCAAAGAATCATGACTATATTAGAGAGAGCTTTTCAAAACTCTGTCACTAATGGGAGTTAAGTGTCCAGGTTCTGTTAAAAAAATCCCACTGAGCACAATCTACAGTGATAAATATCTGAATAACTTTAAAAATAAATCTGGCCTCCTGTATGTTACAATCAGTGAAAATTTCCTGTGAAATCTAAGATGTCTTAATACTTTCAGGGCTGGACATGAGTCTCCAGTAACTTTTAATGAGACTTAGGGGTTTCCAAAAATATTTTTGCTACTATTAGTATGTTCCTGTAACACTCGCTTGTCATCTTTTTATAATGGCAGAATCCATGAGATTTCTTTGACACTGTGAAGGATGGCTCAGAATAGCACTCCTATCCCATCAGTTAAAGTGTGTTGCTGGCAGCTGGGGACAGGGCTGGTTTACTTGTTCTTGCTCTGCTTTTTGTACGTGTTGTGTTTTTTCACCCCCATAACCTTGTCTGATGGGCATCCCTCACATTTACAATGCCTGGTGTGATTCCTGACATCTGTTCAATTTGATTTTCTATAATTTCCATTGATGTCCCTGTTTTCCTGCCATTAAACTAGTATATTGCCTAGCTGTATTCTGGGTCAAGAATGCACAATCTTTTAAATCTAGTATAAGGTGAAATATGACTGTGGAAAGGGAAAGGCAGGAGGGGAAAGACAAGGATGATAAAACTGACTGAAGTGCTGTCTGTCCTGAAAAGGGAAGGTGTGTGTTTTATCTGGGAGAATGGAAGGTGTATGTATATTTAAAAGGAAAAGTATAATATATTTGCCAGCACTGGAAGGCTGTGCAGCAGCAATTTCAGCCAGCAGCTGAAATTCTGTATCTATAGCTGAGATGAATACAAGCAGACAATATCAGTATCTGCACCGCAGAATCTGCCATTGACCTTAACCCTGAAGGAAAGGGGCACTCTCACTGGGGGAATTGAATGCTTACTCAGCCTTAAGCCACATCTGAGCTAAAGCTGCTAATTTTGCCAAATTATGTGTGATGCTTTTGAAATGTGGAATATTGTCCACCGGGGACTAAGCTGAAATGACTGAATTCATTTCACTTAAGTTTTCAATGGCAATAACGTTATTTTTAAAAAAATACCAACTATAAAACATTCATCATTCTGATTTTATTCATCTTTGTCATTTACTTATGTTCCGTGGTAGTTTGCAAAAGGCAGTGAAGTTAATGTTCCATTATTTCAAACCCCCAAGGTTAGATTTTGAGGCTTAAATTGAATTTAAAAACCACATGTATAGTTAATTTGGACATTAACAAAATTTCTATCAATCACAAGAGCCTTGAGCTCTTGCAGATTTTTTTTCATGTTTTACTGAAACCATTAATAGCTGAAAAAGAGCCTGGAGATACTGAGGTAGGTACACTGAAATAGCACAAAAAAATTCAGTTTTAAAATATGCACTAGGATGATATTATTCTTAGAAGTGTTCTGCATGGTAGACTTTTGGGATAGTATTTGCCATGTTTGTAGTTTACCCAGACCCCACTGAGGAAGTAGTCTTTCTTCATCAATTCAGTGAATGTAGAATCTGAATCCACAAGGGCTGTAGGCCTACTGTAGGTTTAATAAGCTAAAGAAAGTATTCTTGAGCTTCAAAAGTGAAAGCAATACTTAGTATTCTTTCAGCTCTTTTTAACTCGCTTTAAGTTAAATTATGTGGCCTGTCGCTTCAGGACCTTTGAAGTGCCTGGGGATGTCTGTATGTAAAAGCAAGTATTGAAACTTGGAGGAAAAAAGAAAAAAACAAGAACATTGTTTGGGGACTTTTTCATGATCAAAGTAGACTGTGCTGAATCACATCTGTATTTGAGACAAAACATCAGGAAATATTCACTCTAAGCTATCTGCAGTCATTTTTTTGATGAAAAATGAAATGTTTAAGCAATTTTTCTGTACTTACATATTTAAGACTTTGAACTGTTTGGAGAGACAGTATTATAATGCAGCTTTTAGGGAATAAGATGTATTCACACTGGCCTCACAATGGCACGGACACTCGTTATTCCCTGTGTTCAGTGTTAACCCATTTTGATTTCTCTGTCCTGCACTAGGGTGTACATAGCTGTATCTGCAGATTTATTCCAAAGCAACCATCAAGTTAGTTCAGTAAGCAGTTGCTCCTTCAAGCACTACAGAGATACTTCCTAGTGAACAGGACAAATGTCACCTGTATTGGATCAGGCTACAGGCCAGTTTTCCTTCAGCAATTAGATACAGCTTTCAGATTCATGCTTGTAATAGGTGATGTGGAAATGGTTGTGAACATGAAGTGCTTAAAGAGCAGTACAAATAAATATTGGTGCCTGTTACTGGATTCAATTTTGAATACTTTCATTGGTTTCCTTTATTTCAGAACCCTGGGTCTCTTAAGAAACCAGAAACTTTACTCCAATAATACCTTCTATCTTCTCTATTACTAAGTACTTTTAAAATAGTGCAACTAGATGTTCAGAAAAATAAATAAAATATTTTGTGTTTTAGCTGGAGAAACAGTAAAACGAACAAGTAAGGTTTTCTGTAAGTTAAAATGACTGGCTAGTTGTACCGACAATAAAAAGTGTTTTCCTTATGAGGCATGGAATCAGAATGTGACTTGATTCACATGAGCTACTACAAATTCTCCAAATCCTGCAAGAGCAATTGAACTTTACAGTGCCTTCTGTATTGTTCTTTAGCATATACAAGGAATTTTGTCTCTATTTTACCTCTAATGCCTACTAGTACAAGACTATGAGTAAATATCACATGGGAAAAGGAATGTTAAAATTATCCTGAATAAAGAGGAAGCAGGTTGGCTAAACCCACGTAACACCAGGTAGTATCTGCCAATTCAATACGAACAGCTTTTATTGCATTTCTAGCATTGCTTTTTTTAAGTTTTCCTGAGCAGATTTAATAAATAAGGTATCAGGGAACACAATTGTTTTCCCACTAAAATTGAATTTCAGTTTCTAGAAACTGTTAGCCAGGGCACTCACAAAAGACTTGCAGAAAAAAGCACCCTCAAGAATCTCTAAAGTGTGTAGTAGTTCGATTCAACAGGCCCTTCAAGGTAATAATTGTTCAACACTCAAATTCAAGCACTTCTATCATGGGGCTTGTGACAGAACAGTAGCTAAAACTAACAGTTCTGAGTTCAAGTTGAAATAGATGATCTCGTTCACACGCACATGAAGAGACCTTTGTATGGAGTAGCGGTCTGCTTGTCATGAGTAAGTGGCAGAGAAGACCTTAAAGGCAAAACACATAGCAGCAAGGAACACTCTGGAATGATCACAAAGCAATCCCTGGAGAGGTTCTGTGTCACTACCCTCTGGGCTGTGCCATGTGAGGAGAGGTTTGTACCAAGCTGCAAACCTGCTGAAGGGAAGAGAAAGAAAAGCAGCAGCTTAGTCTTGCCCACACAGTATTTCCATAATGCCACATGGGTCTGGGACTGTTTGCCTAAGACCTCATGGGAAGCTGCAAAAAGCAGCCTTAAGGCAGAAATGCTGTAGTTACTCCACTAATGCAGAGTATTAAAAAAAAAAAAGCCAAACTTCACAAGAATTACTACTCAGCATTTTATAGTTGCTGCAGATGCTGTGATATTTATTTTTGCAATTAATAAGCTTGAATCAATTCTCTAAGCATCTTTCTGTTATGATTTACAAGGGATGTTGAGCCATCAAACCTATCAGTAGCATTAATCTTTAATACAAGTGTAATTCAGTTATCTTGCCAGAAAGTTTTAATTAGAAGGAAATTCTTCATCTCTGTGCTGCTTAGCTGTATTAATCTTTCCACATCGGCGTATCAAGTTTTGGCTGCAGGAACATTGTTTTAAGTTAATTAAGTCTTAAGGGATAAAAGTTGCTCTGAGGATTGAGCTTAGCTCTGGTTTGCTAGACACCTACTTGGTGCCTCTTCTGCCCTTGAGTTGTAACTTTTATAAATTGTTCTCATTTGAACAAGATTTTCTTCAAGCAGGAACGTATAACCTCAGTTTTATGCTGGCTGAGCAGAGAAGGAGCCCTGCTTATTCCATATGAGCTCTGGAACGCCTTTTAATCAGCTTTCTCACAGCAACAGGACTTTAATTATTACTGAGATCAGAAGCCAGTGCCTCTAGAAAGCTGAGGAATGTAGAGGACTTTCTGCACAAGTCACTGCAACAACTGCAATGGCCAGAAATGGTAGTGCAATTAACTCTTGTCATGTGATACATTATCAAAACAAGAATTTTAGTCTTTAATTCCAGGAAAAAACTCAGACATTATTATTGTCAATATTCTAATGGCAAACGTTGAGTAAAACAATTTGAAGAGCAAAAAAAAGTTTTGCAAAACTTCTAATTCACCCCAAATTAGATTATATAGGAGCTTACTTTTCTACAGTGAACAGCTGCATGAATGAAAAGAGGAAGCTGGTATTAAATATTAAATGAGGAAAAAACCCCACCCTAATTGAAGTGTTTAAAAAAGTTTACAAAGAAAAAAATTCCCCAATCTAAGAATGATCTAATCTTGGCTATATAGGTCTGTTGCCCACAATAGGAATTTATTTATTCATTGTAATTGCTGTGTTTACAGGAAATTGCTAGTGTATTTCAGCCTAGTATTTAAAAACAGATGCACATTTATTTCTGTTTACATGCACCTCTTTCAAGTGGCAAATCTAAACTGAATGTTGTATCTTGCTTTTTCTGAACACCTTCCAACACTCAGGATGTTATAATAACACAAGAATTTACTGAAAATAAATTTTTGTTAAGTATCATTTTAAACACTTGGGATGCAATCAGAAATGTTTAAAATGTGGTTAATCAGAAATGTTAAGTCTGTCTGTCTCTGAAGCATGAAGCTTTCCTCTGCCACTCCTCTGAGAAACAGACCTCATGCCATTTCTGTTCCCAGATTTGTCATATGAATATTCTGATTTCTGTGTGTATTGTAAATCTGCTTGTAGCAGTCATCTGCTGGTAGCTGTGTTTTGAACACACTAGCAACCGTATTGAAAAGTCTATCTGCAAGTTACAATTGGCTTTGAATGCCATCCTAGATGATCAGCAATGCATATCATATAACACATAGCACGTCTCTGTCACATCCTTTTTCCAAGCACTTCCTAGCTCAGTTCACCATGCCTTTTTCTCAGTCAGGCATTTCTCTGGAGAAACGGAATATTTTAGAAGTAAATTTTCTTTTGTATGCTTGACTCAGAGTAATTTCTTGGCTATAGTCTCTTAATGTAGAATACATTTATGCAAGTAAACACAGCTAATGTGGAACACCAAGACAGTCCTGCAGTAGCAGAAATTATTTCACAATGTCAAATACAGCTGACACTGCCAACAGAAAAACTGGATGTGTATTTTCAAGCTAGTTGTTTGGCAAGTGTTGTTGATACTCTCCAGGTACATTCAACTAAAGTTTGTTCTGTTATGTACACGTGTATGACACCTTTTGCTTAGGTGCAGTAATCTAGAGTACGTTTGCTTGGTAGAGAACCTTTCCTCTGGCTATGAGTGTGTGCCTTTCCGAACACTGAGTCACAGCTGAATAAAAATCAGTCTGACAGGCAAGCATCCTTACTTATTCTGAAATCCACAAGTCCTGAGCAACAGACTCGTATGGCTTCTTAGCCATTTAAACTATACTTTAGACTGCTAGTTGTTTCATAAACTCCACAAAGCTTGGACTGAAGCTCAGAAGAGTTGCAGAACTCATCTTGCATAGATCATAGACTTGAAACCAGAGGACTGTTACAGAGAGACTTATGCTGTGTTTTCAATAATGTCAGCATCACCACAGCAAATTGTGTTTGTGCAACTTTCTGGTTCTGACTGTGAAGTTCAATTGCTCAAGAAGACTAAGCTTTTCTCCCTTCTAGAGATGGACCCCAGGTCAGGGCTGAAGCATGTTGAAATAGCTCTTCAGTCAAGTAGCTACTGTATACTGTTCTCCGTAATGTGTTCGCATGGTGGATCAATGACTTAGATATTCAGTGTCATAAATCTGGAAGTTCAACAGCTTTCAAAAGCAATGCATGCACTTACAAAAAGTAACCTAATGGTTGAGTAGATTTCACTAATAGCATCAACAGTGCTCATGGAAAGCAAAACAATTTCTTCAGGCTGAAGAAATTCTAGCAAAACTAAGCATTAATGAGATAAGGCAGATTAATATAAATACATAATTTGTTTTCCCAATAAGAGGCATTCAAACTGCATAAATGAATGTGATAATAGGCACTTAACAACTCACACTGCAGTGCTTTTGCATGTGTCACGTATCAGTAACCCTGAAGACAGCTATGTGCTAGCTGAATACTTTGCATAAATACTTGTGGTATGTGCCCACATGCTGCCTAGAGCACTTGGGGATTTTAGGCACCCAAGACTGTTTTTAGAAGGGAGGTTCTAAACAGGCCTAGCAGCAGGAGTATCAAATAATTACCCCTTGCAATCTAAGTTATTATCAACTTGTACCATTTTTTTCATACATTACCAGGAATTGAATGCTCCCATCAGTTTTGCTGTGCATTGTGTTCTTACTCTGCACTGTACTCATCTTTATGAAGGGGAAATATTAACAAATGTATACTCTCCAAAGCATGAATATGATACAGGCTAGCGTGTGTATGTCTGAAAATAAATCCTTCTGTGGATTTAATGTGCTGTATCAAGAAATCTTCAAACTGCAATATGTATAGGGTCCAACTTCCTTATAAGGCACTCGCTTACTTTATTCTCTTTGAAAATTTTCTGGCTCTCAAATACTGTGCATGATGGCTTATTACATTCTCCTTTATTACAGCAGCATCTCCTTGTGACATTCAAAATGCTTGTCTTTCAAGGATGCTGTTATAATAAGGTCCAGAGTGTTTGTAATAAATTCATAGAGATCAATGAGTAGTTCATGAAATAGCTTCACAGTCACTTGTGCGAAGCAGCAGAGCAGCAATATAAAATCTAAGAAAAAGCTGCAGTTGAGCAGCATCACTACCCATGGCAGGGAAGTAGCAATAGATGATCTCTAAGATCCCTTCCAACCTGAGCCAACCTGTGACTCTGAAAAGTCAAATGTCGTTCAGGTTTTGACACAAAATTATAATAGTGTGTGTTTTTTTATATCTATGTAAGAAAACATTCTATTTCTATCTTGAAAGTAGTCCTCAGCAAATTGCTGAAAATTTAGAGGTGCTAAATTCCACTTGTCTCCTGCTCTGAGATTTCAAGGATTCCCGTATTTTTGTGAAAATATGCCTAAAAGTATAATCACTAAAGGTATTGAACACTTGGAGTTGGTTAATACAGTAACAGGTTTGTAACACCTCCTGTAACTCTGGATTATATGTTGTTGTTACCAATGAAAATTAGGTGCCTCACAGCAGGTCAAGAGCCTTTCAGTCTTTCATATTTATATACACTCTTTCACTGTTTCTGTGTATCTAGGTTAGTTAACATATTTATGTTAAGGATCTGGTGAGGGAGCTGGGTCTCTTTAGCTTGAAGGAGACTGAGGGGTGACCTCATTAATGTCTATAAATATGTGAATGGTGGGTGTCAGGAGGATGGAGCCAGGCTCTTCTCAATGTCGTCTAGTGATAGGACGAGGGGCAGTGGGTGTAAGCTGGAACATGGGAGATTCCATATAAACATGAGAAGGAACTTCTTCCCAGTGAGGGTGATGGAGCACTGGAACAGGCTGCCTAGGGGGGTTGTGGAGTCTCCTTTATGCTTTCTAAAAACCAAGAAGTACCAGAGCTCAAAGATGCAGAATGGAAATGCCACCTTGCGTTTCTGACAGATGTAACAGAGCTACTCAACTATTTCAATGTCCAACTTCAAGGAAAGGGAGGGGAAGCTCATCTGTGATGTGTATTCACATGTGAAAGGATTTCAAGTCAAATTAGACCTGCTCATTAACCAAGCAAAGAAGGAAAACTTCTGCCATGTCCCC
>VXBP01007001.1:101330-224452 GCA_013400115.1 Rhinopomastus cyanomelas | reverse complement strand
TGAAATATTATTTGTTTTTGCTGGTTACAATTGTTCTTCATTTTAAATATTGCATTCTTTTCCCTGTTTTTTGTGCACTACCACAAATACAATATGTGCAGTGTGTATAGGAATGTGTTCATTTCTTTCCAAACCATAGCCCGGCCCCCGACAGTGTCTGAGGGACAGTGAACCAGCCCCCTATTTAAAAAGTTTGAGGACCGTTGGACTAGATAATCTTTCAAGGTCCCTTCTAAGTCCTAATGATTCTATGATTTGCCAGTGTTTATATAAGTAAGGTGTCATCATCAGATTCATATGCTGTTTTGGAGAATCTTTTATAATCATCCCAGAGCATTTTTACATTTTAGAAGGAATGTGCACTTGTGCTGTTGTATTATTTACGCTTATTAATAAAAGCCATTCTAAATTAATTCTATTGAGGCTACATATCTTATAACCAAGAAGTTTGGCATGCAGTGTGCTCCATAAGCACATGGTCATGGGTTATGGCAATTAAGGATATTGTTGTGCTGGAGCTGCATGATTAAGACAAAGGATTATTCTAAATGCACAAACCTTGCACTTATTCATTACAAACCAAATTTTAAATTGAGTGAATATAAACTAGCTGTGCAAAAGGTCAAGTTTTAAAAAGTGGTTTTAACTAGAGCTTAAATTATTCATAGTTAAAACCTTATGAACATGATTTGTACTTGATCTATACAGCTAATATCAAGAGCAGAAATATTCATGAAATAGAGCTGAAAAAGAAACGCATTGCTTTTATCACTCCTAGATGAACCCATGACTGCTCTCTATAACAGCTGATCGGCCCTCGATTTCCAAAGAGGGAGCATCACCCTGCTTTACAATTGCTTTAAGCTAGTTTTGCTCTTTAGAAATTCAGGAGGAAGAGGAATGAGGCTGTTTGGGGAGTTTTTGTCTATCAGTCTGTATAATCAATAGTTGACTCAAAAGGACTAATTGCTCTTAGCATGTAGAAAGGAGTCCTTATTAGCACAAAAGCTGTGTATCCTCTTATTCTACTTAGTAACTCTACTACCCTGATACTTACCTAGAGTCACAATCAGATAAAGAGAATTAATTTCAGCTAGGATCTGAGAAACAGCTGAGGACTATATGAAGGTGACAAGAATATAATGTTAGAAGTATAATCCAGTCCAGAAGTTTCTTGTTATTGAAGGATTTGCCTCATGCCTTTCCATTTCACCTTTTTTTTAATACTGTAATTTTAATACTGTAATTCCTGATAAGCTAGGAAAGAGATTTTATATTCCTTGAAATTCAATTAAATACCACTTAAGTTTTAATGTTTTAAAGTATTCTGCCTCTTAAAATTTTGTAATCATGTCTGTTCAGCATTTCCTTCCTTATCTAGAAGTGTAATAAAACTATAGGGAAAAGCTAACACCGTTTTGAGATGTTTTATTTTAAAACAGTAACAGGAATAGGCATAAACAAAATGTAAAATGCCTTCCACTGGCTGACTACATCAGATAATGCTCCAGACAATTGATTTTGTTGCTTGCACTTATGTATGAAGCAACGTGTTCGCCTGATTCAGCACATATGTATCACGAGGTTACAGAAAAGGCTAATTCTGCTTACCAGAGTGGTGTGCATCTGCAGAACAGATCACAAACACACACAGAATTAGAATCACTAAAATGCTTGCCCATTATGCAAGACTGCTCATGGTTTCCCACCGCCCTTATTACAAATGTAATGCCCCCAGTGCTTTTTGCATTTTTCTCAGTTTGAAAAGCTTTCTGTGCAGAGTCCTGAAAGGTTAATTGGTAGAGCACTGGCTGAAGTGCCTTACCCACACCAGGGAGTGTTTTGATGTCACTGCACCAACACGTGCTGAAATCTAAAGACATAGATGATGATATTTGCTAATTTCTGTGTTGCTTTGCTCAGAGTCTGTGTCCCCTGCAGCTTGAGGCAGGGAAATACTGTACATACAGCTTGCTGAAAGTAGGGCACTGTGCAAAAGAGTGAGGGTCATCATCTTGCCTTAATGTAATTGAAGTATCAAGATGGTTTGTGGCAGTAAGGGTGCAGAACCTCAGTATTCTAGTTTCTAGAGAAAATATTTGTCATGCCTCAAAACTTGATTAAGCTCTGGCCCTCTGTCCCCCTGCTGTGCCTTGGCAAGGTGGGGGGGCAGAGGGGCAGAAGCAGGAGTGTAAGGGGTGAGACAGCAAAATTGCTACAGAAGCTTGAATTGCAAAGAAACTTTGAAATCGCATTTGCCTACCACTAGATATCTAAAATCATATTTGGATATCTACATAGACATCCAGGAGCTCCCCACTTCCCTGAGACTCATGAGAACTGTAAATGTACAGCACCTACAAAACATTCTTTTAGGCTGGAAGCCTTACACAGACTTCAGTCCCAAATTTATCTATGTTGATGAAGCTCATTGAGAGGTGTCTGAGCTGCTACTGCAAAGCAGCAAACAGGACAATTTCTTCTGTTTGCTGAGCTATCAAAACACAAATGTTCATTTAGCAGTGGGATGGTTTTAACTTTAAGAGCAAAACCTCTTCTCTTGTAAAAAGGCATAGTTATATTTAATTCTGCGAGAGAAGCAATTGCTCCTTATGTTCAGGTTTTTTTCACAGGTTGTTTTCTCAGTCTTTTTCAAAAGATATGGTTTCATCAGTGTTTTCTTCACTGTACCACTGCCCTATGCACCTGTAGGATGGTTCTCTGCCCTTCTGTGTTCTCAGTTGTTGAGCATTTTGATGATGGTTCATGCTTCTTCCTTTGGGCTTCAGGGTAATAATTATTAATTCTTTTTGCCAATTCCCTCTATGTGTTTTAATTTTTTCCCCTGATTTTTGGAAGTTCTTTCTTCTAAATGTTTTTCTAAAATAATGGCTTTGTGTTGAATGACTTTAAAATATTTTTGTGTGCTTTTGTGGTACACAATATACCTGGACTACAGTTCTGCTGTCTATTGCTGTACGCCATGTGACAAAGTTGCTGTTAGCACCTCTAATTCTAACTGGAAATTTTCTGCTCTTTTTCCTTGGAATATTGACACAAAGCACATAAATGATTACAAAAACTGTTTCCAAGATTTAAAACATTCTTTAACTCACATGGTTAGGAAGGTTAACAGAATTCTCAATTTTCTCCAGACTTTAAGTGATCGTACAAAAAAAAAATTCTTGCAATAGAAGTCTGTGTAATAGAGAACAGCAGCCCAGCTAATTCTGGACATGAAATGGAGAAGGCTCTGTTCCTTAAAAAGAGCTTTTTCAGCACTAACCCTACAAGTGTCAGGTTCTTCTCCCCTTCTTCCCTCACATTAATTCCAGTAGACTCTTTCTGCCAATGTATGACTAAGATATTCTTTTATCTTGATTTTCTTGTGTAAAACCAGTTTCCCCTTACAGCTGTTTTTGGCCCAGAGCTTGTGAATCTTCTGTCTTTGTCAGTATGGAGTGAAAGAATTTTCTGCACGTTGCCCCAGTGTGTTAGCACTAGAGCCACGTGAGCCTTTCCAAGCATGATTTGAAAGGCTTACTTTCAAGTCATAACTTCTGGGGGAGATCCAGTTCATATGGGTTCACAAGCCCAACCAGTTAAAGGAAGAGTTTTGGGCTGAGCCATCCCCCCACTTCTTTCTGCATGTTTTCCCATGTGCTGGATCTCATTACAAACCCACAGGCAAGGTACAGGGTCAATCACATCATGTTAATTCATACAGGTTGACTGCTTCACTGGGACTGGAAGCTGGATTAAAGGTGAGAAGTTTATCACAGCAACAGAACTCTGATCTTAGAAAAACAAACGTCTCTAAAATAAGTCTCTAATTATCATATGAATCAAAATCTTAAATAAAAACAAGATCATTTTAAATAATTGAGGGATTCATGCAGGGAATCAATCTTCCCCTGCCAGGAATACTCAAAGGTTGCCTTCACTTCTAACACAACAAGAACTCTGATCTCAAGGAACTATCCTTTCTGAAACTTGGGTATAATTACATGAGGTGATATATAAAATAGTAATGAGTCAGGTCTATATACCTAGGAGAATTACAGTGCAAGACACACAAGGGAAGGTGATATTTTAATGACTTTTCTTTGCTGGAGAGGTGAACTCCACTGAAATGCTTTATCTTTCTAGGAGGAGTGAAAAAGTAGAAGTACCCTCAGCTGAGTAAAAAAATCACCGTCAAGCTGCTTTGATCCAACGCACTCATTTTAACTAATTAGAATAACTTAAGAAGCATGAAATACTCTTCCTACATGAGCTCTCTTAAGGAAAACATTTTGAACACATTACAAACATCACGAGTTTTGCTGAGGTTGGTCCGAAAGCAACCAGTGGTATCCCAAACAGGTTTTGCTGCATTTTTTCTTAATTTCTTAACATTGTACTAGAGTCAGGCTGTAGTAATATTGTTGTATTAAAAGACTTGTCTCTGTGACTAAGCCATACCAAGTGCAAGTTTTAGGTTGTTATCCCTCTTTTTGTACACTTGTTTTTTTTCTTTTGTGCTTTCACTTAACTAGACTGTCCTCATCAAAACCTTGGCTCAATTAATTTGGATACACACTCTGCAGATCTGTGTTGCCTTTGGCAGCTATGGGAATCCTTAAAAATGGATATAGTATCTGCGTATGTGTCCTGTCTCTCACATATACGGTGCATACCAGCGGCAATTGCTCCACTTTTGAGTACAGTAGGTTTGAACCTAAAATGGCTGACTAGTTTCTAAATAATCCCCTAGGAAACAGCTTAGTCTAGGCCATTATCTTGATAGTTCATAATTAGGTTCAATAATAAAGCTTGTTTTGCTGACCTAGGTCAGATCATGGCATCCACCGCATCTACACACAGTGACCTTGCTCAGAGTGTATTGTTAGAAAATCCATTATTATCATCATATACACTTTGGAGAAGTGGCTGTTTTGTGAATTGATGGTGTGATGTTGCCACTTTAGATAAAAGAATCCATGAATTATTGACTTAATGAGTTAATGTTGCTTGATTTCACAACAAGGTCTTTTTAGTCTGGGTGCTATTTACTGAACGCAATCACAACATGTGAAGGAAGGCACAGATAACAGCACCGTGCATTTACAACCCTCTCCACTTCTAACAAAGCAAAGTATTAGATAGGAATTGTTCTCTTTCCTTTAGAAAACCATTACAACCTAGGCAATTGTGAGCAATTCCAGTTTAAACAATTCACAAATAAAATGTTTATTTGTCACTGATTTCTGATCCTTCTGTTTGGTTTAGGGTCTGTCAGCTAGAACTTTGTAATTTTAGAACCTAAACTTATCTTTGTATAATTACACTGAATGCTACTATAGCAAGGAGGTCCTGGAAAGACCATTAAAACCAATCCATGTCATTCAAAGTTTCTCATATAAGGCTTTTCTCTTTTAAAACAGAGGTTTCTGGTAGATTTATTATATTCAGAAAGCTTGAGAGGATAAAGTTTTTATTACAAAATGTAACGTGAGAGGAAAGTGGGGAAAAATACGGAACATGTCTCAGAGCAGGTATGTTAATGGTATGAGCATCAGGTTTCACATCCTCGTGCTCCTTTGATCCCAGCCAGTGAATCCCAGTTCTGTTAATGGCTTAGCCTTACAAGATGAATAAGGTGTGTGTGCAGAATTGTATGTCCTATGGAAATGTAACTCTCACTACAATAGTGGGAAAATTGAATGGAACTTCATTTTCATAGAGACCAAGGACAGTAGAATTCAGCTGGATGGCACCATATCAACAACTACCCTTCATATCTCTTCTGAGAATTTACATCAGTTGTTCATTAACTCCATGCAAAACCAAACAACGGTCTAGAATTGTCCCAGAAGGTATCTGTATGTGACTCACACCTTTAGTTTCTGTACGAATAAGTATGGTTCACACGTGCTGACCAAGTATGCTCTAAAGTATTGTCATGATATTAGCAAGTAATGGTTTGGGTTTTTTGATGTTTCAGTCTGAATATTTTTGATTACTTCACTCTTTTTGCTGTAGTCTCAGCTGTCTGAGGAGCTACTAGGAGGGACTGTCAACAGTGGTGAATGAGCTGATGCTTACATACAGGCAATGTACACAGCTGATGGGCTGGATCTGTTTGTTTTCATGAATGTGCATGCTTAGTTTAATATTTTCTATCTATCACAAAGGACTTCATCCACTGTCAAAATGGAAGGTGTGGGGCCATAAGTCCAGAAGTAGAAATGACTGTGGGGTATTACCCCTGTCAATGTGTGTGGGAACCTAGGAAGAGGACAGCCTAGGCTTTCTGGAAACTTTTGGAGTGAACATGCTATGAATGCTATGGACTTCATCTGTTCTTGGACCTGATTAGATGTGAATAAGCTTACACTCATAAAGCATGTAGCCACATAGCAGTAGGTGTCTTTTGCAACTTGAAGCAGCATGTACATGTGCATCCATATCTCCATTTCCTTTGCAGCCATCTTCCTTTGTGCTGTGCATCAGTCTGACAGGCCTTTCAAAGCAGAGAACCTGAGTAATTAACTTCAAAGTGTGAGCAGAGAGCCTTTCTGTGCCTCGTAACTCTGCAACTTAGAAATTTGCTATCTTATGATTTACCAGGACCAAAATAAAATCTCTTTCACCTGGTAAACCCTGTACTGATGAATTAGGGAGGTGAATTTGTAGCTCCTTTCCCATTTTTGTAAAAGTAGTCATTTCTAACCTTCACGCACTTTAAACTTGGTAGTGCTCTACGAGTGCCCTGAACCTCAGACCAATAAATTTTAGGAGCAAATTCCTCATTTGTAGGAAGGAAGAAAACATTTTTTTAGCAGGTTATTATCTAAAAAAATGATGGTTGTCTGCAAGCAGCTGATAGGTTTGGAAGGTTAGAGGTAGTCCTGGCAAAGATGGATTAGTGAGCAGAGTGCAGGTGAGATGGTCAGAGGTTCTGGGGAAATGAAATTTATCACTAGGTCTTGTAGTTTAGAGCATGTATGTCACTGCTGCGTGTAAGACATGTAATTATGTGAAGCATAGTACTGCTTTTAGCCTTGCTGTAAAGGCAAGTGGTGTCTTTACTAGTAAGGTGATAGGAATTAGCAGAGGAATTATAATGACATTAACTAGAAACCCTTTTTGAAGACTTTTTGCAGGTCTTTTGAGCAAGGCAGATCTTTATGCTTTGTTCAAAATGTGGTGTGTGCCTTTTATTTGTCACATTGTGTATTGTAAAACAGAATCATTTCTTGAGATTTTGGGTTTGGCTTATATATAACCTGAACCAACTGCTTTGTTAGCTCCACTTTCAATCAACAACTTGTGTGCTTGCTTCCCTGTCACGTGCGGTGCAACTACATGTACTTCTATTTAGCCCATTTTGGGCTACCCTGTCTTCTAGAAGCCTTAAGTTCTTGTATGAGGTTCTCTTACTCTGTCTGTAAGAAATATTGCTTGATATTTAGATGCCTTTAGTGAAAGTATTAGCCACTCTAATCAAGTATAACAGAGTCTAGTCCACTGGACACTGGATATAAGTCAGGTACCAAAGAGGGTGCTAAGAGTTTTAAATGGTCTTTCTGCTCTTTTCTGATAACATAATAGAAATTGAGAAATCTTCTACAAGGCTCCTGTACTGTTTCTTTGTAGCTTTCTGTAGTAGCTTCTAGAATTGTTTGGGAGGGGTGGGGGTGGAATAGATTACTGACACCAGAAGAACTCTTGGTAGTAAGGGCAGAAGTTACCAAAGATGCAGTTTTAAGAGAACATCTACTTTTCAAAAGCACCAATGAATTGTTAGAAATAATAAAATGCTTCCTGTTCATTCATACCTGTAGCAAAATAGCAGTGTTGTGTTAGTTTTCTGTACTGGTATAACTTCAATGACATCTGCACATGTTCGCTGGTGAAAATTGGAATCTAATGCAGTTAAACCTAACAAAGGAAGCAATAACATGTTTGGGAAAAGGAAACATGTAGTGTAGGTATAACTGCGTATAAAGTCAAGTCTTCGGTTCGAATTTCCCACTGAATGAATTTCTGACCTTGTACAACATACAGGTTGGTTTTATTTTTCAGACAGATGCTTGTTTTTCAAGCTGATAGAAATCATCTTGGTTTGGATCCCACAGGTTTTATATGTTGCTCTTCAAGAGAAGCCAGTGGACACCTGTCACTCATGCTCAGAAAGGCTTTTTACGTAGCATTTGACAGCAGCCACATCTTCACAGAGTATGCTCTGCTGGGTATCTATTACATCTCACTACACTATGAAATTGTATTATAGAAACAAATGTATAGGTAGCTGAAGACATGAATTATAACTTTGTCATGGAATTAGTACAGATAATCCATTATCCAAATGGATCACACGTTAGGAACAAACTATCGCACTTTATGAACATTGTGATGGAAATCACAAAATTCTAGAAATCAATTTTTAGGAAAAAATTTGTCTAATCTGTCTAAATATAAGTCTTTAACAGAATCTGTCACCTGAGACAAGACAGTAACAAGTGCAATGCACACTTCAGTTCTCAAGTATAAACCAGAAGCAGCTTTGTTCTGGTTTATTATTTAAAGCAGCACAGGCAGAGGAAGGCTCTGTCTTGTGACTCTTCTACTAGGATAGTAAATGGCTCCTGACTCGGCAGTACCAGGAGCCAAATGTGATTGCTGCTCCAATTACATTTTGTGCAGGCATGGTCTACACATGCCTCTGCCAAACAAAATATCTGTTCAATTACTTTATTTCATATCCCTTAGTGAAGCTTTTCCTTTCACAAGAAACTCAACCACAAGTCTTGACCACCAGTGAAATACTGAATTGACTCACCATAGTCAAGCTTGACTGTAGAGTCGTTTTGCAGATGAAGATTTCAAAAGGCAATCTGTAGTGAGAATGACAGCATGATTAACCAGAATGAGGCCTAAGTCAGAAGTAGCATGGACCACTGGGAAATTAAGGCAACAATTTTCACCCTCAAGATTGGCTGTGATAGGGCACTATATCCTAGCAACAGGAGAAACCTTAACCTCACCATCACAGCTAAACCTAATTTTGTTTCGTTATCTGCTCCAACGTCTTTTAATCAAACAAGTCTTTAAGCAGAAAGTAAATACTCCTGTGTCACTTATGCTGGAAGTGCTTTCTTCTCTAATTGGGAAATCCTGAAATCACTGAACTAAATGTTACAGGAGTTTTAATGCAGATTTCATTTACTCTACCTTCTTGAAAATGTGTTGTGTGGAAAGGCTCAGTGTCTGTCTCCAGCTGCAACAGGTTCAGAAAAGTTTTTACAGGGAACATGAGTTAAAACATTGTTAGGGTAAAATCTGTATCTCAAATCCTTATTACAAAAATGCATGTTAGAGATTGCACCCATCCTGCTACACTATTTAGAAAATTTCCTAGTGGATAATAAGGACAACTTCCTTAAAAAAAACTGTAGGATTAAACACTATATCTTTATGAAGGGATACACTTTACACATGGTAGGGAGTTCTACTTGAAATGCCTTTTCTTTTAGGATAATGTAGCTGTCTTCAAAGAACTTGTGTTAGTTTGCCCTTTTACTCAGTAAACAATTTAGAATCATAAAATCATTAGGGATTGGAAGAGGTCATTAGTCCAATCCCCCTGCCACAGCAGGGTCACCTAGACCAAGTCATACAGTCAGTCAGTATTAGAAAGATCATCCAGTTCCAACTCCCCTACCATGGGCAGGGATACCCCACCCTAGATCAGGCTGGGGCTCCAGAACTGGACGCAGTCCTCCAGGTGGGAGTACTCACCAGAGCGGAGTAGAGGGGGAGAATCACCTCCCTCGACCTGCTGGCCACACTTCTCCTGATACAGCCCAGGATCCGGTTTGCCTTCCAGGCCGCAAGTGCACACTGCTGGCTCATGCTGAGCTTTTCTTCCACAAGCACCCCCAAGTCCCTCTCCTCAGGGCTACTCTGCAACCAGTCACTGCCCAGCCTGTATCCGTGCTTAGGATTGCCTCGACCCAGATGCAGGACCTTACACTTGGTTTTGTTGAACCCCATCAGGTTGGCTCGTGCCCACCTCTCCAGCCTGTCCAGGTCCCTTTTGATGGCATCCCCGCCCTCCAGCATGTCTGCTGCGCCACACAGCTTGGTGTCATCAGCAAACTTGCTGAGGGTGCACTCAAATTTCAGAATCAGACAGTCAGTACTACACAGGAAATATGCAAAATGGGTTACTTAGAGGTTTTTTTAAAAAGTGCTGTCATGGTCTCAGTGGTTCGGTTTGCTTTGCTGGCTGAGTGACTCTAGTAAATCTTTTCATAATGCCTCTGTTTTTACATTGTAGTCTTCTGATACACATGTTTATGTGTATATGTATTAAAAGGTATAGACATGTGTGTGTTTATGTATAACTTGTAAGAGCAGGCTCATCTTCCACATCTTGCCAGTTCCAGGGTCACTTCTGCAATGACACTGTGTGAGGGAGTAGCCTCACTGGAGCAGCAGGTCCAAAACTCGTATGATTCCCTCTGGGAAGGAGCTCTCTGGGGTTGCTCTGTTTAAGCAGCTTTGCAAACCTTTAGAATGTGATTTATTTATTTTTTTCTGATTTTCAAGGTGGTAGGCCAATATGTCTCTGCATCTGAAATATCAGTCTTTCTGTAGACAGCTAACGGTTTAGCTGGCATGTAAATGATAACATTAATGATATAAACAATTTTGAACAGGGTAACTAAATACAGGTTCTAACCCATATTCCTACCCCTAGGTAGAAACAGCTATCTTTTTCCAAGCTGCCTGGTGTCTGTAGTCGTCTCTAACTGCAGTTGGATTAATGAGCACATATTACTCCTGAAACTCAAGTCTACCCAGTTAGGTTCCAAATGTACTGGATATTTGTTAGCATTTCCAAATTTCAGTCAGACCCCAAGAATATAGTATTTCTACCACACAATCCAAACATAGTAGCTTTGACAGTAGTTGTTGCAAGTCCCATACTGATAAAAAGCAAACCAGATCCTCCTTTCTGTCTACTAGATCTGGGGGGTCAGAGCCACCATTTTGTAAATTTTGCAAGGAAAAAAACTAAATCCAGAGAAATATTCTACTATCATCCTTCTAAAGCAGTTGTTTTATATGTGAGTCTGTGTTCCTGTTAGTTTCCAGAAAAAGTATTAAAAGCTACATGTGAAAGATGGTCGTGCTGTGAGCCATCTGTCCCATATTGATGCAAAAGACAGAGAGGAAAAGCCAAAGAAATGCTTTGACATCGATGCACCAAAGTGTGAACAGGCGTGATGAAGTGTAAAGAGGGATATGACACCAGTGTGGCAGAGCTGTCACACTGGAAAGCTTTGCCTGTAAAAGTGATGGCACTTAAATATTATCCAGGCCTCCTGTCTGAGCTTTCATATTCCCTGGAAACTTATGTCTTAGGAGAAGTGTCTGACCAACTTGTGAGCAGCCAGGCATCATGACGTCTCAACAGGTAAACATACACAAGCTGTGAAGAACCCCTAGTTGTATCAAGTTTGGGAGTTATGGAGAGCAAGTAATCTCTGACCAATCCAAAGAGTAGCACACCACAGGGCATAATCCTGGGGAAAATGTGGCAATATTTAGCAGTGATTCTATGTGATGTATCTTGTCCTAAAGTACTAATTTAAACAAAGTTTAAATTTGAATCAATATCCTCATTGTGAAAATGATGCCACCCTCCAAGCTCTATTACAGCACTTCCCAGTCATTGTACATGAGACTGTATTTCAGCTTGGTAGGGTTAGACTGTGAAGGAGAGGCTATAAATAGTGAAATATAATTGCAGGAGATGGATTTGAGCCAGAGTATTGTACCAAAGGGTTGTTGCAAAGTTCTCTAAGGGGTTTTTACTAAAGAGATTGTAGCGTGCGTCTCATCCAAAGAATAGGAAATCAAAGAGGGTGGAAGCCCTTAGAGTCACTCTGAGGTTTTGGCTCTGGATTCATTTGATTAACTGGATATGAATGTTACTGATTTAATATTGATGCTTCTTACAACACCTAAAATCACTGCTTTGGATGTATGCAAGTGTGTTAAGCTTGCTTGCAGGGGATTAGATGTGTGAATTACTCTGAAAGGGATTTTGCCACCTTCAGAGAAATGTTTTGGGAAGGAACACACACAATTATGGGTTAGGTCATTTGCTCTGACATTCGGAAATGCATCTGTTGCTATCTTGCTCTTGGAATCCAGAGATTCAAATATAGTCTTAAATGCAAAATGTTGGCAGAAGTACAAACGCTAGCATGTGTTACTACTACTGCAGATCCTCTGCCCCTTGGAAAATTACTAGTCAGAGTCCATTTGGAATATCTGCAATTCTGCAATGTATTATAGGGAGGACATTGCTGACTGAGCTTTTAAAAGTGCAGTGGAAAGCAAACAAATGCATGGTTTGGGGTTTTTAAAGCATGACTTACAACAAAAAATTGACCTAACCTGTCTAAGTCAGAGGGGAACAAAACTGTAAGGAATACATAGCAAAAACCACAGGAGTCATCTGAAGATAGATACGTGTTCTATTTCTGCATAGATCATGTAGCATCACCATATAACGGCATGTCAAAGGTTAATTCAGACCACTGTTAACTGTAAATCCCAGTTAACCAGCAGCAGACTGCTGATCCAAGATGCTCTCTTTGGTGCTGCACCCAGCCGGGGAGCAGACAGGAGAATGGGGGATTGTGAGGTATCTTAGGCCAGAACATCAGGCGTGGGTTTGAACTCACTTTATCAAGGGCTTAGAGAGCTTCGTTGGGAGTGGGGCTTTTAAACTGACAGGTGAGGGTGTAGCTTTCCAGGGGTTCCTAGAAAGCCCAACCCAAATGAGAGGTGCAAAGCAATGTAGGTAGTAAATGTTCTTATAAGAAAAATAAAAAAGACAAAAAAGTGATGGGACGAGATGGAGACCTCTGTCAATGAAAGCAAACGGATGTGGGAAAAATAAGGTGTGTCTTGTAAATAGGAGAGGAAGGAAGGACTTTCTCTTTTACACTTCAAAGAAGGTGGAGGCAAACCAGGCGTGTTGGAGGATGCAGAAAATCATCTTGAACTAAGATCCTAAATAGTTAGACAGTATGATATTGCTGTGAAGAAGCATAATGCTGGCTAAGAATTTGAGTTCACAGCCAACTCCTTTAGTTACTGCTTGTACTCTACCTTACTGAGAAAGAGAGCAGAACCGACAAGTCTGTGGGTTCAGCTCCCTAATTTCCTGTGCAACTGTACAGCCGGGTGTAGCAGCAGGGAAGGATAGGTCTGTGTACCAGCCAGGTACACATTTTACACCTTGATAGATGTGTTTATGGTGTTACCCATTGTGTTTATAGTGTTGCAGCTATACATTATCTACTTGGGGAAAGGTGTTCAAGCTATTAAAAATTATTGGGGGGGGGTTGGTTCTTTTTTCACTGATCTACATTGATTAGATGTTGAACGAGATTCAGATGATTGGACATCTGCATCAACACTTCACTTTTGATTTCTCTGAAGCATGAGGGTCTGAATCTTCATGTATATGGAGACAGATGATCCTCTCCCATAATGAATTTGTGATCCAGGTCTTTAAGCATCAGTTTGTGAGAAGCCTAACAACATTTTTTTTGCTGGTAAAAATTTATTTCCAATCAGTAAAATATCACATGAAATTGAGCCTTTCACTTAAAGTGAATTTGTACAGAGACCAATTACCATTGATTTCTAAGTTCAAAATTGTACCTTTATTTTAACTACAAACGTAGCAAAGGCAGATATAGGGGCATAATCCAGAACAGAGGTTTCTTGCTCTGTCAGTAGTAAGAAGATATCTTGGATTTTCTTACTGTTCAGGCAGCTGCAGGTGTAGACACAATTCTTCATGCAGCCATGTGCTACCTGTTCTCTGTCAGAAATGAGAGACATGGCTAGAAAAAAGCATGTAAGTAGGTAATGTGAATGAAAATGGAAGGAGAGCAAACAAAAGACGTAAAAGGTCTTTAATTAAAATTAAATAAGAGCAGTGCTTTACAGAGCTGAACGGATGTGAGGAGCTGGAATTTTAGGACTTTATACGGGTACTTGCATTGATCCGTTTAGGTGATTGATTGGTTTAGGTGATTCTGCTGTTGCAGGCGGATTGGACTAGATGAACTTTCGAGGTCCCTTCCAATCCATAGTGATTCTATGATCAGTATTAGGAACAAAATGGCCTATTCCAGTGGTGCCTGCATATTACCCAGACAGCTCTGCGAAGCATTAATATGTTGTTTTTCCTTATTTGCTGTCTAAAAAAGTGGGTGGCAAAATGGTATGACCATGATCACACAAAAAAATTGTGACAGATGGTGTAGCTTACTCAGACTAATACCCTGTCTCCCTTCACCATCATCTTATGAGAAATGCTGATGTATCATTTTGAGCAAGGGTTTTCATGATGGTAAAGCTCAAGTACAGGTTTGATGCTGACAACATCAAATAACTGCATCTGCTTTTTTTGTTGTGTGTTCCTACCCGTCTATGAAACAAAGCAGTCGAGGACTTACAAGCTTGCAGGCAGAAAACTTAACATACATCCCCAAACTTGGAAAACACCGAGAAAATAAATGGGGTTTGTAACTTGAAAAGGCTTCAGAAGCTTGAGGTATGGTTTCAGTGCATTAAACCATCAGCAGTACAATATATGTGACAGTGATCAAGCGTTTAAATGCATTTTGGGTAGCTAGACTGCAAAGACCAAACTGAAAGAAGGTCTACACTGCTAATGAAATACAACATCGAGTCTGTTTTTGCCAATTAACTGGACTATACTAAAGTGGTGTTTTATCTGCTATATTCAACTGATATTCCTTATATTGCATTAATAAAGGAGCTTAGTTTGGGTTGATACAGTATCTAATTCTCCAGAAGTCACACACTGGCCTCAGTCACTCATTCCTGCACAGTAGAACTTCAAGAGCTGCAGGTGCATTTTTAACTGCTTCCCACAATATGAGTTACTGGGCTTCTACCACTTCCACCCATGCAGGAGGGTCTTCCACCCATGAAAAGAATGTTCTGCACCATCCAGGAGAATCCCTGGCAATTGAGTGTCTCCCAGGAAGGTATGAGGTGATTTGGGGTGGAAGACAGAAGCCAGAAAAGTGCTGGGTGAATGAGCTTCACCTGTATCTGTAGCCATGGACAAACCAGGCAAATAGAGCAGGGCAGCTTGTCACAGGTTGCCTTGTGCCAGGGACAAACCAGGCTCAGAACCACAGAATTATTGAGTCTAGAAAAGACCTCTAGGATCATCAAGCCCAGCCCATGACCTAACATCACTACAACCTAGACCATGGCACTAAGTGCCACATCCAATCTTTTCTTAAACACCTCCTTGGGCAGTCCATTCCACGAGGAAGTGCTTCCTAACATCCAACCTAAACCTCCCCTGGTGCTGATTCAGGATCAACATGTTCTAGAGTAAAAGACTGACAGATCTTTTGCTTAGCTACTATGCTAGGACCGAGGTCCCTTCCAATCCATAATGTTCTGTAACCTCTATCCATGTCAGATTCCTTCTATGTGTTTTTTTAATCTGTAGTGAACATTTCCTCATTATTGATCTCAAGATCTGCTAAACAAGGAATGTTTTAAAAAACCTTCAGAATTGCCTCTGCTCAGTGGTCCTGTAAACATGGGACATTTTTTCCCAGTAGGTCAATAAAATGATAGATGTATTTGAGTAGAACTGCAGCAGAGGGCACACGCTTCATTCTCTACACAAATAGCTGAAAAGACAAGTTGATGCAGAAGTGTATAATATTGGCCTCTCTTGCAGTGCTCCAAAGTAATCTAGAGAAGATTGCCAGGACTGTGCATATCCACTTGCATCAGCTCTCATATCTCTCTATACAATGCACATTAGGTTGAGCAGCATATTGGGATGCAGTCTCCAGTGGGGGAAAAAGGGTAATGGTAGCCAGGTTTTGGTAAATATGGTACACGCTGGGTTTGTATTTCAGTGCATAGCAGTCTGATTTTCTTCCCTCTGTGACGACCTCACTTGATTTCATCTGACTTATGGTTGAGGTAAGGAGAGATTCCTACTCCTGAGACTGAAATTTTTTTCCCATTATCCACATGCTGAACACTCTTGTTATTCCTGCCAAGTGCTGAGCCCCTTTGGGGTACTTCTGCTCTCACTGCAGTACCCAGCCCACTGCAAATTCTGCATTTCAGCCCTGCCAAGTTCCGTGACCCTATGAAATCATATAAGCAATTCAAGACTAGTAGGCAGTATTTTAATTCAGCAGTTTATATTCTACTTGGTTGTAAAACAAAGAATTAATATAGCAGATGAAATTTTCCATAGACTGTTTTGTAGCTCCTCCATGTCTTTGAGTGTAACAGATGCATTTATATTACCTCAACGGCACAGATAGCTGACTGAAAAGACCAAGGTCTTTTTATAAACTCTTTTCTCAGGCGCAGTCAGTGCTGAGCAGCTATGAGCTCCACTCTCGCTGGAGTGTTAAAGAACCTAGGGGTTTTAAGATCTTGTCAGGGAAAATCCACAGCAGATTGGCTTACATGTCTAAGCAGTCACCTATCTGTTTTCTTAGGCACTTGTCTACCTTTGATTAGTGCAGCCAGTTTACAAATGTATTACTTGAGATAAGTTAAAATTAATCATATTTGAAATATCTCAGCATATGTGCTGAATATAAATATTTTTTAAATATTATTGAGGCAGCATAAACTCAAGTTACAATCACAAATTACATGTTGTTTTCACTAGATATTTATATTTTAAGATGCCTGAAACTGAAAATGAAACCTCTCAACATTGAAATCCTAAAAGCCCTTGTGCTGACCTACTTACTGTAAAAGTCTGAAAAGTATTCAGTAGCTCAAATAGATTCTTATACAAGCTCTGAAATAGCAAAATGTAACCTCAAAGGTTGTGGTGGTTTCACCTTGAGTGAGAACATTTACTCCAGTTCAAAGGGTATCTCAGCTGCCACATGTCCAAGGTACTCAGGTCAAAGCTGTCTACCTTGGGCACAGTTGCTGCCTGGGCTCCAATGCCGTGTAAGTACTTAACCGAAAGGCAATTGCTTTCCCAAAGAGACCTTAGAGCCTCCACAGCACCGATCATGTACCATGACTTCAAGGTGTGAAAAAAGCTCTCAAATGTAGGAGATGTCTCAACTGGTATATTTGCTTCTCTTAATGGGCCGACAAATGCTTCCACTCCTGTGATAGTGATCTACACCAGGAGAAAGAGGGTCCTGAGAAAGCTGCTAGGATGTAGGATGGGGATCTGCTCGTTCAGTGCAAATCCTCTGAGAGACAGCTGGAAACAAATGGTGGCTGCATTCTAAAAACCTCAAGCAGATGACAGCATTTTTTATCACATTTTGATTTGTAGATTGGATTCCCTGCAAAAATGCAATTGCAGCTCCCACTACTTAAAGAGAAACTGAATGAGAGGAGCTGTTTCTGTGCAGCTGTATTTTTACTCATAGATATAGCAGTTCCATATCGGTTACATGTCTCCTGAAGTCTATGGGATATGGAGCTTGTGCGTTTTTTTCTGCATTTTGTCTGTTTGGAATATCTCTACTCTTGATAACATCTATCTGCAGCCCTCTGTGAAATCTTCATGCCTTTAAAGGTTGTGTGTTGTCTTGGATAGTGTCTTTCATTTTGGAGATTCTTTTCTGTATCAGCACTGTACTACAAAGCTTCCCTTGTTTAAGGCGTTAAGGTAATCAAGAATAAAATGTATGGCCTTGGCCAGACTCCTTGTTAAAATAAGTTGTGAATTTGATCCTGTATCTTCCTTGAACAATAAGATTTAAAATAGTGTGAGTTAAGGTGGTTTTGAACCCTCCATGTTTTGGTTTTTTGTTTAGAGCATTAATTAAATTAATTAGTTAGTTTCAGTCCTGGACCTGATCAGCCAATCAACTGGTGACAATTTGTCTCTTATTTTCTGTCTTGTGAGAAGACAGAAGTTGCAAACGAAGGGTCAAGAAGGCTATTTAACAATATACGGTCTATAGAGTGTTAGAAGACTCTCACAGTTACTCATATGATTAACAAGGGTCTACTAAGTCTGCAATAAAAGGAAGTAATGAGATTTTATACTAAAATTCAAATGCATCTGTGGTGCACACACAAGTCTTTAGTACAGAAGGTAACGAAGATCAGTTTTGTTTCAGTCCATAGATTGGGGGTTGGACTCGATGATCTCTTGGGTCCCTTCCAACCCCTAACATCCTATGATCCTATGATTTCTGCAGTAGCTTTCTCTGTGAGAGCTCTGGAGTCACATCTAGCCCTGGCTCAAAATGGTCACACTGTAGAGCATGGTTTAGGACCCTTCTCCTTTTGCAAGACACATTTAAAGTAGAGGAAGTTCACAAAATGTTTAAGGTTCTGTTCGTAGAATCATAGAATCATTAGGGATTGGAAGGGGCTTTGAAAGATCATCTAGTCGAATCCCCCTGCCACAGCAGGATCACCTAGACCAAGTCACACAGTCAGTCTGGGTTAGAAGGGACCACAGGATCATCTAGTTCCAAATCCCCTGCCATGAGCAGGGACACCGCACCCTAGACCAGGCTGACCAGAGCCTCATCCAGTCTGGCCTCAAACACCTCCAAGGATGGGGCCCCAACCACCTCCTAACAGGTTTCTGGTATTTTAGAGTAAGAATTGCTATCTGCAGGAAGGTTGACTCAGAGGTCTATAGGATGGCTGTAGCTGTATAAGAACTCTGTAGCTCTTCAGAAGCTGTTTGGATGCGACATTGACATCACAAAGGGAAAGCAGCCATTCTGATAGTGACTTGGCACTCATGCACTGCATTATAAGGATTTGCAGCAGGCATATTTAATTCCACTGAAAAACCTCAAGAGCACTTGCTCTCCCAAGGACTAAAAAGATGAAGAACCTGTGAAAAACACAGCTGAAGCAGGAGGCCTAGGGTGCTGCAGCTGAGTACTAATCCACCGGCAAACCACACTGACTGCTGGTTTTACCTGAGCGCTACAGCACACAGAAGGTAGCTCACTCGGGCAGAATCCAACTCATGAGACTGTAGGGAGAGAAACTCATCAAAAAGAGCAGGAATGACTATAAAATGTAATAGCTTTGCCAATTAAAAAAAAAAAACCCAGGCAGGCAACAGTAGTTCTTTTGTCCTGTGTCCATATGCGAGAAGTATTTTGAATTTGACCAATGCATGTGTTTTACAGCAAAACTTCTATATGACTGCAGTTCAAAACCCAGAGACCCTACTTAAGTTTGACTCTTTTAGGGTCAGAACCTCACCTGGAGTTGAAACACATCTTATTTTGTCTTTTGGTAGGAGTTCAGAGGTAGGACGAATGTCTACTTACAGTTTTGTGCAAGTAGAAGGGGTCTTTCAGGAATTCTGTGGTAACTCTTCTGCTGAAGGACCATCAGATTCTGACTGATTCATGTAGAAGGTATCTTCAGGCAGATTAAGTTCTCTGCAAACCTCCACAATCAGAAGGTTTGTACAAGGGTTGCCTATATAGTTTATCCTAAAACCTTGTTCCTTCTTCAAAAAAAACTAAGAAGGATGTACAGGCAAGATGAAATGGTTGGTCTACAGAGCTGAACAGGCTAGAATGGAAGCATAACAAACATGCAACCAATAAAATAAGCCATTGCAGTGGACTAGCCATGTAATTCCACGTGATTCCAGAGATTTACAATGATTTTTTGAGAAGCACCAAAGACTTGCACAGAATATCAGTGTCTGCAGGTCTCAGAAAGCACTTATGACTGAGTATCACACAGAAACTGATCTCTGGATTTGTACTTTTGTTTGCCATTAAGGTTTTTACAGCATGCTGAGAGAAATTGATGTTTCTGCTAAAGGGATTGCATACCTTGTAAATCTCCACTGCAGAATCTGCCTTTAAGAAGGCATTTCTTATGAGACATACCCTAATGCACTAAGTACCGTTTTAGATTGAGGGCAAACTGGAAGTGCTCTACAATTGCTCTTCTGCATTGCTTAATAACAGTAGGATGAATCTTGGAGTCCTTATAAAATCATTACTGAAATCATTAAGCATTGCATCTAATTAGGGATGCACTGTAAACTGACCAGAAGCTTCATGACTTTTCCTCGTGGGACTGATCCAAGCTAGAATCCTAATGCTATATGACTTATGTCTAAAATTTACAGTGTAAATAAATAGGTTTAAATGGAAGACAATCAGCAACTGTAAAATACTGGAAAATCTTTTAATCTAAGAGGCACAAATTAAACATATGTGTGTATACTTTATTTTCCTGTAGATCATATGTGACTAAACACAGACACAGTTTTGTTTTCATATTTCATGTATCACCAAGAACACACAAGCATACAGAAATATGAAAGACAGACTTTGTGTTAACTGCAATAGGGATGTTGGTGAAATACTAATACTGAAGTATATAGCAAAGCACTCACTGCCACAAAAGCATCAGGCATAGTATTATGTCCACCACTTCAAACTATGGCAAAGCAGTTTACATGCATCTAAAGTGATGGACATTTTCCTCTATGTCTGTCTGAACTCTGTGTATTGTGGCATAGGGGAAGTAGGTACCTCATAACTGCTTTTGTGGGTGAAATCCTTGCTGCATCTGCCCTGCTAATGTTAGCAGTGGCTGCTTTCCTCAAACTACATGAAGATGTAAGCAGTTGGCAGTCCTGGTGACAATATGTAAATTACTTAGAATGAACCAAATCTTGTGTAATAACTGCCAATTTAGCTCTAAATTTGTTAACTCTATTTTTTGTGGTAAGGGTGAAGTCTCAAGGGAGGCTCCAGTTAAATGCCAAACTATCTATAACTGTCAATGTTTAAAAGTACTTAAGAATCCTTGCTGGAAATCAGGTATTCAGGTTAACACAGATCATGGGGTCTTTGCAGCCAGAAATCAAATGAAATATGTTACTTTTGGCAGCATGTAAGTGTGTGAGTTTATGAATGTGCAGCTGCAACTGCCCATGGATTTTTGGACTTAGTTTGTATTACAACAGACCAGCAATTGCACTTTTTCCTGTTTCATATATAATTTTGATTAGAAATCCAGTAATAAAGCCATGCCTAAAGGCTTCTGGAAATTAACTGGCATGTTTCTGTTCTGTCAGCTGATTGACAGTGTTCAGTTTTAACTAATTTCATTCACAGTTTCACTTATCAGTGTTTCTTTAGAAAGCTTTCCAACATTATGATAGACATGCAAGTGGTGAACTTCTGTAGCAGCTGCACTGGACTGAGAAGGTTTTGTCTATTGAGTGTTCTGATACTCTCTCTAGGTGTTAGCATTCATCATGTGGGGGAATTTCTGTGTGATAAAACTCCCTCATTACTCCATTTAGCATAGAATGTAAGCATTAAAGGTACTATCTACTTTTCCAAGAGCAAATTTATAATAGGTAATGCAAAGAGATTTCTCTAGGCTCAAGGATTGTGCAAGTTATTTAATTTTTAAAACATGGAAACGGTTAGGGGATTGTGTTGCAGTTGGCTGCCTTTATTTATGAATGTTCCATCTGAGCTTTATTTCAACCCATGCAGATGTGTGCCAATTGCCTTATCCTAGTTTTGTTCCTTGTTAAATGATCACCCTGATCAGCCTCTTTTCCAATGAAAACCAGCCCCAACACTCCCTATTTGCAAGATAAATCCTTGAAAATAGTAGCCTGTCTGCTTACATAACACGTGGTGGTGGACAGCAGCTCTGGGACTACCAGTGCAGCCTCCTGTACAGTGCACGTGGAAGAGGTGATGTAAAAAAGACAGCACAAGCCTCTCACATTCCTTGGTCCTATGCAAGGACAAGGGTCTCCTTCTGACAAAAGGGCCTGGGAAGTCCTTGTGCAGCCCTTTGCACTGACAGGGGCATTCTGTGTACTGTGAGTGGAACAATTTGCAGAGCTTCTTCGCACCCCTCTTAGTGGTGAGAAAAAGCAGAGCTGTCACACTGTACATGTGCAGGTACTGCTCTTTAAATCCATCCTCAGATATTCCATACACTCCGATTACTAAAATCTCCTCTGGTGGAACCACTATAATCAAATTTCAGAACAAGTTAATAAAGTTCTACATTTAATCCTTTCCCTCCATGTTAATTCTCATATAGGATAACATGCTCATCTAGTGAATAAAAGTACTGCATGATAAATTAGTTAACAAAAAGCTGATGTTAAATTTAAGCTGATTGAATAATTTTTAGTTCCACTGATTTCATTAGCCCATTGCAGGCAATGGGGAAGAAGGGAAGAGCTGGTGAAGGACTTTAGGATTTAGCCTCTAGGCATCAAAATGAGTCTAATAAAAGCAGCTAATAACTTGCAATACACTGTAAGCCCTGGAAGGTATAAGGAGAGGGGAGGCTGGCTGAAAATGGCTGTACTTTTCACAATCATTGTAGTGCAGGCAACTCATAGTTGACACAGTAAACCTAGAAAGTCCAATTCAAATCCCATTGCAGTCATAGCTTGTTAAGCAGACTCTGAATCAGGCGAATGGTTTGTGCATTCAGCGATCAGCGTCAGGTTTCTAGAACTGTCAGTCATTCCGTATTTGTGTGAATGCAATTTCACTGACTCCCAAATACGTGTGGAAAATAGCATTGCAGAACTTAACCAGTACTCCTTATCTGCTTGTTTGCAAGTTATACTTGTTTAGGTATTCCTGTGGTACCTGAGCAAAACAATGTGATATAATCTGGATTATAACCTGGTGGTGGTACAAAAGTCTTTGTAAAAATATACCAGGGCTTTATTATCACACTTTAATCCATCATTTTAAAAGAATTCCTTGCCTGATGACAACCAGGACTGACGTTCCAAACCGGCCAGGCTACAGCAGCTGGAGCACTGCAGTGGGCCCAGATGCAGAAGCAGCAATTTAGGCACAGAGCTGCTTCTTGTTGGTGCCAAACAAGTGCAAATGACTTTTTTGCTCTTTGACTGCTCAACATAAGCTTCGAATTGGGTCATGCACCAGGGCTTTTACCAAATTAATGCTATCACGGGAGTTACTCTTAAATGGAATTCTTTCTGTCTAAACAATTTTATCTAGGATTTTTTTTCTCTGCGTTTGTCTTTGTCAGTTGTTATGAGCATACAAAATAATTCAGACAGGTCAAGAAATGAAACAATACAGAAAGTATCATGCTTAGAGAGAGGAATGGCTTTTGCATCACGTCTTGTGCTGTAGCTTCAACCTGAAAGTTCTAAGGAGCTTCTAGGTTTCATCCGTCTTTGAATACTCTTTTCCAACTTGCTTCTTAATAGAAGTTCCTAGTTTAGGGTAAATCGAGAATGTTGCCTTGAATTTAAAAGAGGCAATTTGCTGTTTTAGCAGCGTTGTAAAATACTTACAGTGAGCAGTTCTGTACTGCTGTCATGAGAAATTATTCATACGCAGCTTGGCTGAATGCCACTGCAGAACTGTAGCCACCTTCAGGTTGCTTGTTTTGAAATGAAATCTGCAAGAATGCAACCAAAGCTGCAGCTTGTGCACTTGCCCTTCAGGATGATGCTCAATCACATGAAACAATAAAGCAGTTCTTTCCCCAGAGGTGATTCTAGAAGTAGATCATTCTCAGAAGTAGGAAAGAAAAAAAGCATTTGAGCAACACAAGTGAAGTTCCATGAAAAAAATCTGACTTCAGATATCCAGACAAGAAGAATATAGACATTTGAGCAAAGGCTTTCTAATTTTGTAGTCTGTGGACTGATAAATAGAGAGGTTTTATTTGACAGATGATTCCAAATCTCACTGGAAGTAACTCAGGAAAAAAAAGTAAATTCTTGAAAAGCACCTTATCAAATGCTCATGCTGACCACAGAAGTCATGGTCAATGCTATCAAAAGAAGCTTATTGATGTTATTTAGGTCCACAAATCTTGTTTATCTCAGGTGCAATATTATAACTGATATTCACGTTTCCTTAGCTGTATTTCTGTCATCTGAGCTGATATTGCCACAAATCTGCAATATTCAAGCAAAAAAAGGGATTTTCTCACAATTACATGTTTATCATTTTATTAAATGTTAAGTTTGCTTTGTATTGTCCCTTTCTTCAGTAACGCATGGTAGTATAGAAAGCTCTTCAGAAACAGTAAGTGAAGATTTCTCATAGAACAACAAGGAGAAAGGCAAAGTTTTGAGGCAAGTTGTCTGCTCAGAAAGTTTAAAATTAATGGAAATCGATGAATAAAAGAAACTCTGGGTGATAATACTCAAAATAATTTTTCTGCAGATCACAGAATGGTTCAGGTTGGAAGGGACCTCAAAGATCAACCAGTTCAAATCCCCATGGCATGGGCAGCAACACCTCTCACAAGACTAGGTTGCCCAGAGCCACATCCACTTGGCCTTGATATAGCATAAAGGAACAATAGAAAATAAAGGGTAGAAATGCTCTACCAACAGAAGCTTGTGTGTCGTAGATGGAAGTGCACAGGTTTTCTGTAAGTGGTGATGCTTCTTCTTTATTATATTGATAACATTTTGCATGTGTTTAATCAACATTTGAAAGGAGTGCTTTCACTGCTGACAAGAATTTAATTAAGATTTTATGTTCATCATGTCTAGGAAACATGTTGTTGTTCCGTCACCTGAATTAATTGTGTGTGATTCTGGAACACTAATTTTTGAATGTTTAAATGTTAAAATACTTTTGCGTCCTAAGAAGCAACAAAACACTGGAAGCTGCAGGGGAAAAGTTGGAATCAGTGGCACGTAATTTCTCTCTATGTAAATTTTCATGCAGGCATAGAGCAAGCACAAAAGCAAGATGATTTAGATGTTCCTCAGCCTACCTTTAAATACTGAAGTCCTTCCAGGCATCACAGCATTATGTCAATGTTGGCTATGAATTGTGGCAAGAGATGGCAGGTTCTATACAGCTCTTACCTCAGACTCTTTTTGGAGGGATGTGGTCTTTGCAAAATTTCCAAAGCCATCGTGTTTCAGAGTACTTTCCTGTGTTTCCTCTAAATTCTCTTTTCTACCTATCCCAGGAAACAGTGGTTGGAAGTAAAGTTGTTAGTTATGACAATTTGTACAGATTTATTGACTTTCAAAACTTTATGTATTGATTTGAAACGCCAGCGATGGGTGTTATCTTGCAATTGGCATACTGGCAAAGTGTAAAAAGAACCCTCCTTTACACTAGTAACTAACACTGTAGTTAATTGTACCTTGAGCAGTCATACCTTAAATGACTNCCGCCTGGATGTGTTCCTCTGTGATCTGTGTTAGACAGTTTTGTCCTGCTCTGGCAGGGGGGTTGGACTCGATGATCTCTTGGGTCCCTTCCAACCCCTAACATCCTATGATCCTATAATGATCTGATTTGATCCTATGCATTTGAAAAGGAAAAAAACCATCCACAGAACAACCCAGCTCCAAATGCTTGATTGGAATCCAGTGCTATGCAATTCTACAGCTGTTATATCCAAGTTTGTAGTATTTGCTGCTTTGGTAAAACTCTCTGAAATTGCCTCATCCAATATTACATTTTTATGCCTGAAAGTTTGCTTCAAAATCGCTGCTGACAGAACTTTTAACTACAGAAGGGCATTAAATTCACTATAATCAGAATAGTATTATTAGATTTATATTATCAAACAACTATATTACTGCCTACAAGCAATACAAAAAGGAAAAAAAAAAGGAAATAAAAATTGCCTATCTTAAATAGTAGGAAAACAGTGATTAATCATCTTGTTCATGTAAACAGGGTTATTTTTCTTTTTATAACATGACATCAAGCCACAAGTATGTTATTGATTTTATAAATCAGTCACTACCCTGTTCATACCATCTTTTTTTTTCCTCTTTTAATGCACTCTGCATTAATATCCTGCCTCTGGCTTGTTTCATTTAATTTCTTCCTTGCCAGTAGAAAATAAGCAGTTCTGTATGTTTGAAGGTAGTTCCCTTCTCTGGAGGGAAGAAAGAACCCAACAAAATGCAAGAGAAGGTGGAATTTGGGGAGCTTCCAGTGGGAATTCAGCGATAAGCATGATAAGCTAGTTTTGTGTTTGGAGCTAAAGAGTTAGATTTTCTGTTAGGCTTTCAGAAATTGCTCCTGCAATGATAGCTTTACTGCTGCTAAATCTCTCACATAATATGCAACACCTTTCTGACTCTTTATAAGGATTTCCAATATCTAGCAATGCTAGATAACACTGAGGACTGCATCCTGACCTTCAGCTCTGTGACTGACTAGGCCGTTTTTTCACTGTCCTTGTGAAGCACTAAGCTTTTGTTCAGCCTTTGTTTTTATTCTGGATGCTAACCAAGCAATAATTCAACTAGCTTCTTACTTGGTCATAGAAACAGGGAATTTCAGCAAGGCATAAAGCCAGAAATCCAACCAGAGGGTTTTGAAACTACAGCTTGAATTCTGTTTGATTTCTGTTAAAGCTCCCCGTGCACTGGAGCTCTTCATAGTCCCTTTGAAAAATTAACAACAATTATCATAAATACTTAAAGTACAGGTTTGCTTGCTGTCACTGTCCTGTTTTTACTCAGCATAATTTTTTTAATCCATTGGTAAAATGTTGTTCCTACTTAATGTCACTGTACCGCTGGTCCTGTAAGAATGAATAGATGCTGGATCAGGAATATAGTGAGGAGAGTCTCAAGTAGTTTTCTAGGATTCTCTGTAAAGACCTTTCAACACCTGTGGTCTAATGAGACCGTGTAGCTTGGTCTGCTTTTGTACTGCCAATATGGTTTGCATTGCTGTGTCTAATGTGCTTCTCAAGTTTATCTGGAAAGTCCTCTTTTACTCACAATTGCTGGTTTCATTTGATAACGCTATGCTTTCTACCAGCATCCCGTGTCTACATCACCATGGCCTCCTAATTCTGGAGGAGACAAGTTTTTGGCTAAGAATATTGAATTTCTTCCTTTGTCTCTCCATTTCACATCCAGTATCTTTCACAGGTGCGTATATTTTACAAGATGTCTTGCTTCCTGCCTGATGTTTTAGTAGACCTCCATTTCTATCCAAATATGTGTTAACATTTTTGGGATCAATAATATAGATCGGTCTTGGTACTTGGCCCTCTCAGATGTCCTCATGCTGGTCTCTCAAGTCATGATGCCTTGGCTTGGTTTCTTGTTGAGGCTACAAGAAACAACTGGAATTATACTGAAACAATGCAGCATAAAATCAGCTTGCAATTGTTTTTACTGTACATTTCTATAAACACTGTGGTGTTTGTAGAAGAACAAGAATCTCTTGTTCCTTTTTAGTAACAGTATGGTAAGAGTTTATCTAGATATTTGTGTATTTTTAGAATTTTATTTTCTTTTTGTCAGGAAAGTAGTCTTATCTGCTAAGAAATTTTACTGTTACATGCCTTACAGTTTGTTCAAAGATAGTACCTCTTGTAGTATTTCATTTTTGTGTCATTTAATTCTTCTTCAGTGTCTGGGCTTCATTCTAAAAGCCTAGAAATCTCTGCTCCACATCTTGTCTATATGAAACTATTCTTCCTCCTTATCTTGTGCTACCTTGTACTTAAATTTCTGGATCTTATAAAAATTATTCATTTTAGACCAGACCAGAGTCTTTTGCACATTGTTCCTTTTTCCTGCATCGGATTGCCTACCTCGCAGTGCTTTCAGATCATTACTTTTGCTCTTATGACTCAAAACTGATTTGGAAATTATTTCAGTGCCTATTTGCCTATGTGTGTAGTCATTTATTTTTTCCCCTAAAGTGCATGGCACAAGTGCATGTCTTTCCTTATGTTGTAGAGCCCCCAGCACCTTCTCTCCAGGCAAATATGAGCCCTTTTCTCTGTTAGTCCAGCTGCTTCACTGCCAGGGCAGCTGGACGACATCTGTTGTGTGTATGCACATTCAGGGAGACTCAGGTGACTGTGGTGTCCCAGCTGAGTCAGAAACATTGTACACGCATGCAAAAAGCACTTAGACTGTCGTTCTTGCTGCCTTATGCAGAATGCCCGACGTTTTTATTGTAGTTGGGTGTTGTTCTGTTTCACGGGCTTATTTAACTTCTGCTGGCAAATAGCTTTTGTGCAGGAAAAGTCAGGAGATGGCACAGTTGTGTTAGAGTAGCAAGCGATTTCTGAATGTTTTACCTTTGGAATGTAGAAAAGGCCAAGAGCTTACTACTAACTACATGATCAGAGTAGTTAAATGGACAGCCCTGGACCACATATTTAAAGCTGTGGCAGTAGATGTGGGGCTGTTTGTTCAGTACTATCCCATCACAGAATTACACAGCTCACTGTGGTTGCAGTCTGATAATTATTATTGATTCACTTTCAGGCTGTCAATCTGGGGACAGCGCTAAAGCACTCCATGATGGACAGAAAGAGGATTGGACAGCCACCGTCCAACGAGGAAACTTCATCTTGAAAATGAACTTAGATGAGATGGTGCTAGTGGATAAGGGTAATTGATGATTGTTTTAGACTGGAAGAAAGGAAGGAGGAGAGATAAAAAATTTCTCTTTGGCATTCATCCTTAGTGTCCTGTAACACTCCAGGGACTGTCTGCAAACTCTGTAAAGTTTAAAGTTTCTGTTTTCAGTGGTTAGCTAAATATTCTGCTCTTACTAGAAGCAGTGATTAGCTTAGGGTCGCCACAAATCATGAGAAAGACAGAGCGGTACCTCAGGGAAATAACATTTTCCGACCCAAGCATGTTATCTTGATCTACTTTTGAGTTCCTAAAGATAAGTAAATCTTAGCACTTCTAGGCTGGTTAAAACATTTACTACTTGAGGTGTAGCTATTAGCACTATGAATCACTATATGAAAAAATTGGATCTGCAGTAATAAGACAGTTATAAAATGTATTTTGAAGCATCCACACATGTTATAGGTCTTTACAATTCTGCTTTAATTAGCTGTCAATTCATGAGAGAATGAGCAGTCATGACAGAAGTGCCAGGCAGTATAAGCTAGCCAAAGTCTCATTTGATGATGCAGTCAACCTTTGCATTTTTAAAACACCAGTCAAAATGTTGAGATTGAGAAATCATTGCAGATAGCACTACAGATCTTGTTCTGTCTTTCTAGTTACTTTCTGCCCAAGCTTTTATTTCAGTACTGATTATCTCCAAGGCCACAGGGCTCCTTGAAGGAGATGTCCATTCAGGAGAATGGAAAGTGTAAACCCAGTGAGAAGGATTAATAACCTTTGCAGGTAGCCAGGAAGGTTTGTACTCTGGGATGGACCTAGAAAATGGTCAGCTTGCTTTGCTTTCTCCTTAGATGAACTTTCTGATAAAGCAAGATTGTATTTAATTTTTCATTCCTTTACCACAGAAATAAGAGAACCAGAATATTTGCTCTCAGTATGGGACTAATTGTACCAGACATCAGTCAAGAAGACTGAATTTATCCTCAAATTCTATGGTAGACCTTCAAGATGAAATTTTCTGAACTTACGTGGCAAAAGTTAGGACTGCAATGGAAAATACTTCATTCTTTAATTTTTGATTCTTTAGCGTTTTGGGGGTTCATCTGGATCATCTGAAGAATGTCAAGGGTTAAAACCTGAGACAAAATTAACTGTTTAATTTATAATATGTTAATGGGCTAAAACAACAAAACAAACCAAGGAGGGTTCAAACAACCAATTATAAATTGCAGGCTAAACCAAAACTAACTCAATTTGGTGGAAAAGAACAAGATATTTAGTTCACCCTACATAAAAAGACGTACACAGAGAGATGTGGAGATTCATCACATGTTCTTATGTAACTGAGAGCAATTCTGCAGATGTAAAACCCCTCAAAGGAAAGAGACTTCCAGCCATTCCTGCTTCTTGTGGAAATGTGTTGCCCATCAAGTCCATGCATAAACACATAAATTAAGCTTGCAATCTTGTCTTGCAGTTTCAAAACAAACATAATGAAAAAAATCTCAAGCCATTAGGAAGAACTAGCTAGTACAGATTATAGGCAAGATCTTCTGTGTGGCCACTTTCTGGAGGTATCTCAAATGCTTCTGATTTGAGTTCTTTTCTTAACTTGGTTCTGTTATCTCCTACCATCCAAAGTGCAGACTGATATTTCGATTATTTCTGCCCTTCTGATTAACATCTGCTGTGTACAATACTCATTTTGCAAGGATGACCACTTCCCTCTATCTCATCTCTACAAAGGCTAAGGATAAGGCCAAGAGAGATTTCCCTGTGTGAATCCAGGAAGACTCGCTCAGTGCTTACTCTGCAGCACCTTAGTTGCTTTCAGATCTGCCACAGTTTCACCTGAGTCCCCAAAGCAATAGAGCTTTGCTGCAGAGAAGGGTCTGAGCAGGGTGTGAGAATAGCCTGGTCACAGCAGATGCAGCAATGCCATAGCTCATCGTGACCCCTGCGTGCACACTGAACTCACCTTTTCTAAAAGGGATTACCGAAATGTCATAGTGGACTGAACAAATCAAGCCAAGCTTCCCAAAGACTGTCTCCTTTAAACCCTTAGTAATCAACATGCATTTTAGGTGAGATGTGAAGATTATGGTGCTGTTTGTTTAGATCTTCTATTCCAGCGGCCTTAGGTGGTATTGTTTTACTTCCCTGCTCTCTAGTTAAAAGCAGAGGTGTACATGTCAAAAAGATTGCCAGATGGGACGTGGTCAGAGAGGCTGTCCAGATGTTAATGCTCTGTACAGGTTTTTTTAGTATGGCTCAGGTAGTATGTTGAATTCTGCCCTGCAGCTCTGCTGTGTTTGTGTACACCACTGCTTGTATCTAATGGCCAGGATGCCCTGCGTTTAGAAATCCACCTTTTATTCAGATTTGCTGACTTTCAAGGTCAAGGCAAGGTCCGTCTAATCTCCATCCTTTCCCAGAAATTGTGAATTCAATAATGCTGTGTAAGTTGAAGAATAGTTTCTCTGATAAGATTGTGGTTTTTCACTGTTGATATTAATTTGTATCTTTATTATTTATATTAGCTAGCTTTCCTGGCTATCCCTACTTGCGGCAGCAATAACTGCTGCTCCTGGTACTGGGCCAAGCTGCATAAATGCCAGAAGAAAGCAGTGTCTCTACAGACTGTGTGCTGCCCAGAAATGGTTTGAGTACCTTGGAAACTTGGCTTTGACAGCTTGTGTTACAACCAGGTTGCCTTGTGACACAGGCTGTTGGATTGGAGCGTCCTGCCTCAGTCAGAGGGGCACATCAGAGGGTTGTGGCTCAGGGAAATGCAGTTTCTACCATCTTTTACCTACTGGGCTCTAAAAGAGTCTGTAGCTCTATAGATGCTCACTTCTAAGAAGTAACAACCCATCCTGTGAGGCTATCAGCCTGGCTGGCCCATGCCTCCAAATCCTTCCAAAATGAGCTGAAGGCTTCTGGGGCTGCCTGAGGGTTGTTCACTATTAGGAAAAGGTTCAGGCTGTAGTAACATGTTCTACTTCCCTGCACAGGCTTACAGTGCTACTTGTGCTTTGGCTTTAGGGGCCATTTTCTCAAGTTACAAACTGTAGCTTGAGAACTTCAGCAGGAGCTAATCCCATGTCACAGAATCACAGAACATTAGGGATTGGAAGGGACCTCAAAAGATCATCCAGTCCAATCCCCCTGACACAGCAGGATCACCTAGGCCAAGTCGCACAGGAACATGTCCAGGTGGGTCTTAAACGTCGACAGAAAAGGAGACTCCACAACCCCCCTGGGCAGCCTGTTCCAGTGCTCTGTCACCCTCAGTGTGAAGAAGTTCCATCCCATATTTATGTGGAACCTCCTATGTTCCACCTTACACCCACTGCCAATTGTCCTGTCATTAGATACCACTGAGATGCCTGGCTCCATCCTCCTGACACCTACACTTCACATATTTATAGACATTAATGAGGTCACCTCTCAGTCTCCATTTCTCCAAGCTAAAGACACCCAGCTCCCTCAACCTCTCCTCATAAGGGAGGTATTGTACTCCCTTCATCATCTTTATGGCTCTGCACTAGACTCTCTCCAGCAGCTCTGTCCTTTTGGAATTGAGGGGCCCAGAACTGGACACAATACTCCAGATGTGGTCTCACCAGGGCAGAGTAGAGGGGAAGGAGAACCTCTCTCCATCTGCAAACCACCCCCGTTCTGATCCACCCCAGGATCACACTGTGGGCTCATGGTGATCCTGCTGTCCACCAGGACACCCAGGTCCCTTTCTCCTACACTACTCTCCAACAGGTCACACCCCAGCCTATACTGGTACCTGGGGTTGCTTTTGCCCAGATGAAGACTCTATACCTGCCCTTGTCATACTTCATTAAATTTCTCCCTACCCAGCTCTGCAGCCTGTCCAGGTCCTGCTGAATGGCAGCACAGGTTGCTGGGGTGTCAGCCACTCCTCCCATCTTTGTGTCATCAGCAAACTTGCTGATAGTGCACCCTAATCCCTCATCCCAGTCATTAATGAATAGATTGAACAGGACTGGTTCCAGTACTGACCCTTGGGGGACTTCACTAGATACAGGCCTCCAGCTAAGTCCTGCCACACTGACCACTACTCTCTGGCTTCTGTCCTACAGCCAGTTCACAATCCACCTCACTACTCAATCGCCCAAACCACACTGCCTCAGTTTGGCTGCAAGGATGCTGTGGGAGACTATGGCAGATGCTTTACCCAAGTCAAGATAGACCACATCCACTGCATTGCCATCATCTATCCACCTGTTTAAGCCCTCGTAAAAGGCTATCAGGTTGGTCAAGCATGACTTCTCTTTGGTGAAGCCATGCTGACTGTCCCTAATGACCCTCTTGTCCTTGCTGTGCCTAAAGACAGCCTCGAGAACAAATTGTTCCATCACCTTTCCTGGGATGGAGGTGAGGCTGACCAGTCTGTAGTTACCTTGGTCCTCCTTCTTACTTCTTTTGAAGATTGGAGTGACATTTGCTATCCTCCAGTCCCTGGGCACCTCTCCTGATCCCCATCACTTAGAAAAGGTGGTGAAGAGTAGCCTAGCAATGACTTCCGCTGTCTCCCTTAGTATGTGTGGGTGCATCCCATCAGGGCCCATGGATTTATGTATATCCAGTTTGCTCAGTTGATCCCTAACCCAGTCCTCAGAAACCAGGACAAACTCCTCTTTTGTCTTAACTTCCTCTGGGGCCTCAGCAGTCTAGCACGTGATATCAGGACAGCCTCCAGAAGTCTGTCCTGGTGATTCTTCCACAGGCAACTCAGAGGAGCAGAGGTCATGGCATGATAACAGTGGCAAGGGATGTACTCCCAGTGCTGTCCCTGAGTAGAGGAATAACTGGCTATGTTGGGCAAATTATGGGAGCTGGCTATGCTCTGATATGAAAGCACACGTCCCTCTTCACTCATAACCACTGTCAATGAAAAATGGTGGGTACTCGCTGAAACGAGTAATGCGAGGAAGAGACTGTTCCACCAGTTCCTTGAAGAACCAGTGATTAATGGGCATCAGAATCAGTATTTTCTCTTAGCATCGAGAGGACCTGTACACTCTTAGCTGCGAGGGGCACAGAGTTGCAAACTGGTGTATTGGGTGCATTTTCTGGGAGCCAGAGGCCTGCAATTGATGAAAATAATGAATTTCTTTAGATCCCTAAGCAGACCTGCAGGTACAATAATTGATCACAAAACTGTGTAGACTGGTCTGAGATGTGCAGACATGAGACAGGAGAAGGCAGCAATCCTCAGCTGCCTCATTCTGCTTTTCTCTCCATCATGCTGTTTGTGTCACATCTGCTGCCAGGGGTTTTTAAGCATCTCCCACATCTCTGACCTTCATGTGACAGCTGTTGCCAGATGATGACCATCACTAGAGGCTCACATTTATACCCTTGTGCATATATATTTCTTTAATATCATAGTGTTTTGGATGAGTGCTTTGAGACTGACACCACTATTTTTCTCTTACAGCACCAACGTAATACTCTGTGCGCTCACTAGGAAACAGAAATTCTGTAGGAATTAGGATGCTTTTTATGTAAAGCTCAGTGGCCTCAAACAAGTATCTGCACTGAGTAATTTAATAAGTTTCTGTAGTGCTCTAGGCAGCAGCATTGCTGTACTCCTTTTAACAGGGTAATAATCCCAAATAAGGCTCCCAGGCCACTGTATGTTTAGCAACCAATGTGATATTTATTCCTGATGTGCTGCAGCTCTGAGCAGTCAGATCTTCCACAGAAGCACCATCTCCTGTTTTCCGACCTGAGTAAGGGTGGGGGGTGGGTACAAGTCTCATGAAAGAAGAGCACAATAATCCTATAAATGGTCAAAACACAATTGTACGTCATTTGAATGAGACTGTGTCAGTCAGCAGGTAAGCAGTTTTGTAATAGAAAAGAAGCTGGTTTGTGGGAGCTACCCTGCAGTCCCACCACTTGGAGCAGGTGTTACGATAAGATAATGGTCTCTTGTAGTAACCCTTGTGAATCACAATCCTTGAGGAAAAGTAGGGACAAGCCCTTCAAATTGGGTTTCAAAAGCATATAAAGAGTTGACCTTACAGAGGTAGTTCAAGGAATAACCTAATCTTTCTGTCCCATATCCCCCCATGTACAAAAGCTTGCCTGAAATTGAAAGAGGAGGCGGAGGAGGTGGGGGGAGGGAGCTTGTAAAGGCAATGTTGATACCAAATAAAGAGACCAGTGTCCCCACAAAATCATTTTACAGCCTCTCTCTGCAATCTGCAGAGGATTACAGATTTGCAGCATCTGTATGTCTAGCTGAGACCGAGGAGGGTTTGCTGCAAAATGATTATCAGTGTAGAATCAGGGCATAGACAACAGCACTGAAGTAAAAAGCCTAATGATTTGAATGAATTGAGTGGAAGAAACGATGCACCTTAAAGACAGTGTCACTTGGAGAAAAGGTGTTTTCTGTGGTGGGGTGCCTTTTTTCTGTTATTATGTTATAGTAAACTCATGTACACTCACAGACTTGCCTCTGCAAAACTTAACCAAATTTGAACAATTAAAGATTGAAGTGTAGACTTGCGAGATGATCCCTTATGACCTACGCTTTATTAGATTTATGTTGCTTTTTGATATCTTCTATATGCTGGAAGCCCCAGCATCCTGTCATTATCATTCAAACAGACTTTGCTCTCTGCTCACAAATAATTGATGCTCCCTTTGCACAAAGCATAGTTTTCAGCTGATAAGCAGCAGGGTAATTGGCACCTTCACAGGGTATTAGGCAGAAAAGAGAGCATCACACTTAGCAGGCAGGAGGTAGACACGCATAGGTGACCAAAGAGTTACAGTAGTATCAGCAGAGCTAAATGCTGCTTGACAAGTCCTAGATGTTTGCACTTCCTGTGGTAAATAGTAAGATTTCTATTTATCAGCAGAGGGGGAGCAGGGATGCAGTGAGGTTGTGTGGGGTTGCCTTTGTGACATGGACATTGGTAAAAGGTGCGTGTTAGCAGTTCCTAAATTGAAGAATTGAATATGGCTTATTCATTTAAGGCCATTGTGCTAGTTTAAACAGATCTACATGAAACATCTTTGTGGTCCTGTGTTAGCTAGTGGGTAACCTATCTAGTAGGACTGTCATATTGGATGGATCACTATGAAAATGCTGACTTGCAGTGGATTCCTGTGCAGCTGCATATTCCTCATTTGTCAATAGGCTTGCAGCCTCAGAAGAAAAAACCAAGGTGCATTTGAGAGAGCCAAGAAATGCTTTTGAGTCTAAAATCTTATTCCATCTGATGTAAAAAGGATTCTTGTCTGCGGTCATTGGCACTGTCATTGTGTTTCTTGAAATATTTTTAGTTTGTTTGACTTTGCAATGCTATTCTGGTACAACTTTTGTGTTGTCCAGCAGCTAATGGATATACATTTAGTTTGGAATTATCCTTGCAGGTTCAGCCATGTAGCTATAACTGTCACATAAATGAGTTGTCAAATTTACCATCTCATCAAATTTACCATCTTAAGCTCTGGCAGGTATGTTTAACAAGGATGGCATTTCTGACTGGTAATTGCTTTTTTGTTATTTTCTTTGTAGAGATGATGGACTTCATAGTAAATGTATTAATGCATCTTAAATCTTGCAAGTTACTGAGTTACAACACTGAGTACACTGGAAATGTGCCTAAATAGAAAGGTTAAAGATAAGTGTAACCTTGTAATTCCATTCCCTATTTCTAGTAAAAATATTTCTATTCACTAAGCTCTACTTTTATTAGCTGCTACTTAGAACATCCCTATATGCTGTGTAAGTGTGTGAGGGGGGAGAATGTTATATTAACAAAATAATTTGCTGATGAGCTGAATCCTATTTTCTAGACATAGGCCAATTCTTAACATTTAATAGCTATTAAAATATCCCCTCGAATCTGTACAGAGCACCAATATATATGTATGAGGTTTAATTATTACTATAGGGTTACAAAGGCTATAGCAGTGTATTTTATTAGAAAGAATAAAGAGTGTCAGTGGAAATAAGACCTATCACATTATACAACAGCTTGTTCCCAAGACAAGCACTTGTGTCTGTCCTGATGACGGTGTTGCTGTATTTGTTTTCCAATTACATCTGGAGTGAACTCAATAGAGCACGAGGCATGATGGGAGAAATCGCCTTTCCCTGCAATTACTGCTCAGGTTCTGCCCAGAAACAGGGCAAGAAACATTCTCCCCATCCTGACCTGTTAGCTGACTACATTCCTTAGTACTTGCACCAAAATATGGGCCTGCAGCAATACAGCCCCCCAGTACAGCTCTCTCAGGGTCACTTCTATTTCTCACTTGCCCACACAACGAATACACCAGAGAAGAGGATTGATTTACCCAACAACTTGTACTTCAATATGTTAAGCTTGTGCTGGGGCTATGTTGTTGGTGCGTGGAACTCTGTGCTCGTGTGATATAGCCCTTTCCTCCAGTATTAATTACTAAATAGGTTCTCGTTGCCTTCACAGTGCACAGACGGTGACAGTCTGGGTCTGAATAACACACACAGGGAAGCAGTGTGTGTTAACTCTTCATACAGCATGTGGTTTGGGTAGTTTTGGCTCTGTGTGCCTCACTGTAGTACTGATCAAACAGAATTCTAGTCAGAAGTATGAACATGGGTTTTGTTAGAGAATGGCGTCAGTTGATTCTTCAATATTATGACAACGGTTTTGTCCTCAGAGCTCTAAACTGTCTAATGTAATTATAGAACCTTCTATTGAATGTTTCAAGTTTTATTTAACTACTTTATTGCAATCAGCATTGTTGTCTCTTATGGCCACAAAGACCATTTGTACCTGTGTTTGTCTCGTTTGTGTGTGCAGTAAGGCCTCTAGTCCACAGCAGTGTCCAGCATCCAGCAAGCCAGCTGCTGAAGAGCAGTACTTCTGCAGCTCTGTTTTCACAGGCTCTAGCCATGCCAGCCCATGGAAAGCTCTGCTGCTGTAGATCACCAGGCCACTGCATGAAGGGCTGAAGATGATCTCTTGTTTTACCTATAACAAAAGTTCACTGTGGACTGTTCCTCCACAGTGAATGTGCCTGGAGTCTGGAAGGGTTACCATGAATGTATATATAAATAAATCTTTTCTGGATTAATCTCAAATCTACTCTACTCCTCTGGAGAAACAAGCAGTTGCTTAGAGATGTTTCTTCCCACTCAGCCCCCCCACTCAGGAGGCTCCTGGTGCTCATCTGAACAAAACTGTCTCAGAAAGTAAAACATCTTTTTAACATCTATGTCTATGGGGAATCCTGTCTTGCAGGACAGAGCACTCTCACACCACCCCACCAGGTGGAAAGGATGGAGGGAACAGAATATCCAGGTCAACAGATTCAGTGTGAGTTACCCTCAGTCCATGCAGCCACTACTTACCTGTTGAACCAAATGCTTTTTGGCAGTGTGAGCCACTGCCACAGTAACACTAGGCTGAACACATGCAATGTTGTCTTCTCTGTCTTCTTGAATTGGCCACTTAGAAGCTGAGGTTGGAGTTACAGTCCCCAGTAATGTCCAACCCTGTAGCACTCCCCGTTTCTGTGGATGCAGCAGGGACCTCTTCCCTTGAGGTACTAAGGGCTATGACACCCATAGCTCTGAAGTGTGGCTTTGCCATTGTTCTCTTCTGCTACAGGCAATCTTCTGCAGTATTTCTCTGTTGCTGGCAGGAATCGGAGTCAAAATATGGCTCTGGTCCCCAAACAGCTTCCTAATGTGGTAGAAGTGACAGAGTACTCAACAGTTTTACAAACATTCATTCCTATATCATGCTTCTTTATTCCCAGCATCCCGAGTGTGAATCAGGGTGATTATTTCAATGACAGGATGAGAATTTGGCACCTGGATAGAATGTGCATTACTGGATTCAGGGAAGGCAGAGTCTGCTTGTTTAGATGAAGTGAACACTTAAGAGGATACTTGCTCTTCTTCCAGAAGATATAATTGCTCTCAATTAGTATTTGTTAAGTGGTTTGAGATTTTTTTAGGTGAGTAGGGTGTTTTGTTACCTCATTACCATTCACATGGTAACAGAGAGGAGGGCTGATCCTGTGGGTGTGGAGTCAGATGTGGCTTCATGTTACAACTCTGCCAAAATTTTCTTATTTGTTTTGGTGACAGGTCATTTAATCTCTGTCTCAGTTCTCCAGCTATAAAATGGGAATAATAATGGTGGCTTGTTCACAGCTTTTGCTTGTCTTATTATTGATGACTGTATTCTCTTTGGGGGTTAGACTTTCCCTTGCTTAAAGGCTTAACACAAAGAGATCCTAATCTCAGCTACTTTAATACAAATAACAGCTACAAAAAAACAGCACTATTACTACCTGGGCATCAGCATGACTTGTGACATCAATATCATGCTGACAAGCTTCTTACCTCTCAGGATTTTCTTTGCCCATCTCTGCTCCTAATCCTAATGCATTCAGTCCTGCTGGTGTGGAAAAACATCTTCTTGGTTAATATTCCTCCCTCATGAAAGGAGCATTACTCTGCTTTTTTTCTGCTTGTCAGGATGAGCACTGCTGGCATCGTATCCTGCACTCATCACTGTTGAGTTGTTATACTCCAGGAAACCCTTACTTAGTCCTAGCATTTCTTTCCCATACATGCATCCATTTTTAGGGGTTTGCTTCTTTTGAAAAGTGGAACCACTGGAACCACCTCTTCCCATTTCAAAGCATTTGCTTCAACATCTGCTAGTAAAATGCCGCAATACTACAAGCTCGTACGTCTTCTGCCCTTGCAGTAGTCATCTTTATAGCCTTTTTAAACAGGCTTTTCCTCTAACAGCAGAATGAAAATAACCCAACTGTTGGCATTGAGCTTATCTGTTTTTCAAGGCAGAGTTTCTGAACCTCTGAGCTGAGAAGACTCCTAGATCTTTCCTACCCTGTAATCAGCATCACAAATGCTGCTGCCACGTTCAGATGTCGGGGCACCAGGCATGGAGCCAAGCCTTTGAATCTTTTCCATGGTTGCAATTCTGCTCTAGTTTCTGGACTAGTGATCTGTGGGATTTCAGGAAGTTCTGTGTGGTCTACAGCATCCTCTGTAGGCAATGAGCATCCTGTCATAACACAGGGACACAAACTGCAGTAATCACATCTTGTATCAGGATACCTATCGTGAAACCAGAAACCAGCTTAGGAAAACTAAAGCCCTGAATTAAATCTGGCCAGGGACATTAAAAATAACAGGAAAGATTTACAGGTATGTCAGAGAGAAGGGAAAATGAGAGAATGTGGTGCCCCTCTGGACAGATACAAGTGACCTGGTTACCAAGGACATGGAGGGGGCTGAAGTACTCAATGATTTTTTTGCTTCAGTCTTCACCCAATCAAATCATGGGCTCATAGAATCATTACGGATTGGAAGGGACCTCAAAAGATCATCTAGTTCAATCCCCCTGACACAGCAGGATCACCTACACCAAGTCACACAGGAACTTATCCAGTCGAGTCTTGAACATCTCCAGTGAAGGAGACTCCACAACCTCCCTGGGCAGCCTGTTCCAGTGCTCTGTCACCCTCACTGGGAAGAAGTTCCTTCCCACATTCATGTGGAACCTCCTATGTTCCAGCTTACAACCATTGCCCTTCATCCTATCACTGGATGACATTGAGAAGATCCTGGCTCCATCCTCCTGACACCCGCCCTTTAAATATTTATGAACATTAATGTGGTCACCCCTCAATCTCCTCCAAGCTAAAGAAACCCAACTCCCTCAGCCTCTCCTCATAAGGGAGGTGGTCCACTTCCTTCATCATCCTCATTGCCCTACGCTGGACTACCTCCAGCAGCTCCATATCCCTCTTGGACTGATGGGCCCAGAACTGGACACAATACTCTAGATGTGCTCTCACCAAGTGCAGAGTAGAGGGGGAGAAGAACTTCTTTTGATCTGCTAACCACCCCCCTTCTGATCCACCCCAGGATGCTGTTGGCCCTCTTGGCCACAGGAGCACACTGCTGACTCATGGGCATCCTGCTGTCCCTTTTTCCAAAATTACTCTCCAACAGGTGAGTCCCCAACTTATACTGGTACCTGGGGTTGTTCTTGCCCAGATGCAAGACTCTACATTGCCTTTGTTATAGTTCATTCAGTGTATCTCTGCCCAGCTCTGCAGCCTGTCCAGGTCTCGCTGAATGGCAGCACAGTCTGCTGGGGTGTCAGTGACACCACCCAGCTTTGTGCCATCAGCAAACTTGCTGACAGTGCACCCTAGTCCCTCATCCAAGTCATCAATGAATAGATTGAACAGGACTGGTCCCAGCACAGACCCCTGGGGCACTCCACTAGATACAGGCCTCCAGGTAGACCCGACTGGATGTGTTCCTGTGTGACTTGGTCTAGGTGATCCTGCTGTTGCAGGGGGATTGGACTAGATGATCTTTCAAGGCCCCTTCCAATCCCTAATGTTCTATGATTCTATGATTAAAAGATGTGAAATGATAGAAATGAAGGCTACCATTAAAGAAAATTTAAGGCCAGGTTAAAAACTGTTATGATGGGTTGAAGTATCATAAATTAAAGTATTTCATAGTGTTTATTACAGTTGTGGCCAAAGGAAATAATAAATGCAATGTCTGGATGATTAAAAATATCCTATTATTGCCTAAATTATTAGTGGGCATTGACCCTAATTAACAGGGTAATAAACCTGAAGATTTGCTTGTGACACAGCTGTTGAGACACCATCTGCTTCAGTAGTTTGCCCTGGAAAGGAGAAGGAGTCCAAGGTTCCTGGAAGAAACAGACTAAACAAGAACTAGTTGACAAGAGTTCCTGGGTTACTGGAATTGACACTGCACTGTAGACTGCAGACCGTAATTGTCCCATGAATTTATGGCTTGGGTAATGAGAAAAGGATAAAACATCGTGCTCATATAACACGCTGAACAGATGTGGAGGTCAGATAACAAAGTTCATACCCAAGCATAGGGTATGTTGCTGTTCTGCAAATAAGACCGACTTCCACTGTCTTCATTACATTTTGCAATTAAGTAGACAAGTAAATAAGTAGTCTTGATTGTTGCCTCATAAAAGACATCATCTGTGAGCATTTTAGAAGGACAGACACAGAAACAGTTATGACAACAAATGCAGTGGATCTGATTTGCTTTGCACCCAGTCCCCTCTTTTCGGGGTGTCTCCCTTGCAGTCTCCCTGTTTTCCTGTCATTTATTTCCCTAGGTCTTCATTTTCATTCATAATCTGATCTAGGTGATCATTGCATGGTGTGTGCAGTGCCTAGAACAACTGGACCCTGTCCTAATTAACAATAGAGTCATCAATAAACTCATAATAATAAACTAATAAACTCATTCTGAAAACCCCACAGGGATCTAAAGGTTTCCTGTTCCTCTGATAAGTTACGAACATACATTCTGAGAATTTTAGAAAAGCCCAGAAATGGCCACTGAATTTGTTGATGCTTTGTATGTTTAGAAATAGCAGCAGACTTTAAAAAGGGTTATTGGTGCAGGTTTCTATATTCAAGCAAGGGATGATTAATTCAATCATACTTAGATGTCCAGCTTTCTGCTTTGCATTTTTCATCTGGTCATCAGCTGTCTAAGGGTGATAAAGTGCTCCTTTACTTACTCTGGGTACAAAACTGATGGATAAAATTAAGGTCATGTTCCAACANGGCCCAGAACTGGACACAATACTCTAGATGTGCTCTCACCAAGTGCAGAGTAGAGGGGGAGAAGAACTTCTTTTGATCTGCTAACCACCCCCCTTCTGATCCACCCCAGGATGCTGTTGGCCCTCTTGGCCACAGGAGCACACTGCTGACTCATGGGCATCCTGCTGTCCCTTTTTCCAAAATTACTCTCCAACAGGTGAGTCCCCAACTTATACTGGTACCTGGGGTTGTTCTTGCCCAGATGCAAGACTCTACATTGCCTTTGTTATAGTTCATTCAGTGTATCTCTGCCCAGCTCTGCAGCCTGTCCAGGTCTCGCTGAATGGCAGCACAGTCTGCTGGGGTGTCAGTGACACCACCCAGCTTTGTGCCATCAGCAAACTTGCTGACAGTGCACCCTAGTCCCTCATCCAAGTCATCAATGAATAGATTGAACAGGACTGGTCCCAGCACAGACCCCTGGGGCACTCCACTAGATACAGGCCTCCAGGTAGACCCGACTGGATGTGTTCCTGTGTGACTTGGTCTAGGTGATCCTGCTGTTGCAGGGGGATTGGACTAGATGATCTTTCAAGGCCCCTTCCAATCCCTAATGTTCTATGATTCTATGATTAAAAGATGTGAAATGATAGAAATGAAGGCTACCATTAAAGAAAATTTAAGGCCAGGTTAAAAACTGTTATGATGGGTTGAAGTATCATAAATTAAAGTATTTCATAGTGTTTATTACAGTTGTGGCCAAAGGAAATAATAAATGCAATGTCTGGATGATTAAAAATATCCTATTATTGCCTAAATTATTAGTGGGCATTGACCCTAATTAACAGGGTAATAAACCTGAAGATTTGCTTGTGACACAGCTGTTGAGACACCATCTGCTTCAGTAGTTTGCCCTGGAAAGGAGAAGGAGTCCAAGGTTCCTGGAAGAAACAGACTAAACAAGAACTAGTTGACAAGAGTTCCTGGGTTACTGGAATTGACACTGCACTGTAGACTGCAGACCGTAATTGTCCCATGAATTTATGGCTTGGGTAATGAGAAAAGGATAAAACATCGTGCTCATATAACACGCTGAACAGATGTGGAGGTCAGATAACAAAGTTCATACCCAAGCATAGGGTATGTTGCTGTTCTGCAAATAAGACCGACTTCCACTGTCTTCATTACATTTTGCAATTAAGTAGACAAGTAAATAAGTAGTCTTGATTGTTGCCTCATAAAAGACATCATCTGTGAGCATTTTAGAAGGACAGACACAGAAACAGTTATGACAACAAATGCAGTGGATCTGATTTGCTTTGCACCCAGTCCCCTCTTTTCGGGGTGTCTCCCTTGCAGTCTCCCTGTTTTCCTGTCATTTATTTCCCTAGGTCTTCATTTTCATTCATAATCTGATCTAGGTGATCATTGCATGGTGTGTGCAGTGCCTAGAACAACTGGACCCTGTCCTAATTAACAATAGAGTCATCAATAAACTCATAATAATAAACTAATAAACTCATTCTGAAAACCCCACAGGGATCTAAAGGTTTCCTGTTCCTCTGATAAGTTACGAACATACATTCTGAGAATTTTAGAAAAGCCCAGAAATGGCCACTGAATTTGTTGATGCTTTGTATGTTTAGAAATAGCAGCAGACTTTAAAAAGGGTTATTGGTGCAGGTTTCTATATTCAAGCAAGGGATGATTAATTCAATCATACTTAGATGTCCAGCTTTCTGCTTTGCATTTTTCATCTGGTCATCAGCTGTCTAAGGGTGATAAAGTGCTCCTTTACTTACTCTGGGTACAAAACTGATGGATAAAATTAAGGTCATGTTCCAACATCAGGCCTAATTAGGTGCAGGGTGGCCTTCAGGCAGCAGAATTAATCTTGTACAGTCAGTGGGACAAAATGAAGTGCACCAAAGCAGAGGGACATCTGCCTGCTTATGTTACGTGCTTCACCAAAAAATAATGTGCAAATAGGAAATTCCCCGGGTCTCTACCTTTTCAGCTGCTCTGGACAAACTCAGTTATTAGACAAGGATGCTGTAGGGAAAGCTGTAGGGTTCTAACCTTTTAGCTCTTTTGTTGTTAGGAATTCTTCCTTTTTGAAAATAGGGGGGAAAAAGAAAGACTTATTTGTCCATGGTGAGGAGTGAAAGGAATGCCTTATGACTCTGGGGCCCGAACAAATGCCACTGATGCTTTGGGGAGTTTCCTAACAGTACTTTGGGAAGAAGCTATCAGTGGCCTAAAATGAAAGCACAGAACTCCTTAGCCAGAAGTTAAACTTGGATATACAAACCTACAGTTCTACAGTTTATCTGTAAATTCTTAGTTCTTTAAGACAAACTCTTTGGAATATGAGTGATGGCTTGCCTGTAAAGTAATCATAAGATGGTTTTCCCCAGATGTGTACCCTATCAAAAAAGATCAAAGGCAAACCAGTATTCTCATTATACCCTTTCCTTGGCAAAAATCCCTGCTTCCTATAGTGCCATCTGACATTGCTTGTTCTGCGCAATTTTTACTGCTTCTGTGATTATTCAAAGGAACTGCCATAAAATATACATGAGTTATGGTCAGCAGCTGCCTTTAGTATTTGTGCCTGCGTGTGATACATTCTTTTGGCTCCAAGACTGTACCTGCTGCATCCTCCATCAACCATAACGGCATGATTGGAATCTTGTACTGTATTTCCCAACCCTTGTAGCTAAGGCTCAGATTCCTGCTAAAATTTAGAGGCAATAAAGCATCATCTTCTCCATCACCTATGTGCATATGTGTATATAAGTATAATGTTTGCAAAGCTTTCATACACTTCCTTCCTCTGCTACCTCCTTCCCCAGTGATTCAGTCACTTCATATTTTAATACTTTGTTGACTATTGATTTTTGGTTAAGGTTGGAGCCCAGTACAACTGTATGAGCATTCGTTGGCTTTAATTTGATGTTATGCTGCTGCCTTCCATTCCATATTGACAGGCATCCTCTTATTTTCAGATTGGTGTCCATTCACTGATGAACACGCACTAGGGGGATCATGACCTTTTCTCTTATCTGGACAGCTCTTGGCTTCATGAACATTTCTTGCTGCAGGGTGTTATTAACAACAGGGTGATAGAACAAAGAAATGAAGCAATGGGAAGCACATCAATGTATGAAATTTGCTTTATTAGGATTCCCCTGAGGCCAGAGCAGTCCCTAATTACAGAGGTGTTACATCCCTTCTTGGAATAACAAACTATATTTTTAGCAGTAATGAGAGCGTGAGTTTGAAATCACTGTGTGGTCATCCTCCCTCTATCCAGATGCTTGTTAATTCACAGTTTCCCAGATACAGATTTTGAGAAAAACACGCCGCAAAAGGAAAGCTGTGAAATGATCCACTACAACTGAACAAAGCGTCACGCATTGCAATACCTGTATTTTGAATGTTGAGCTCTTGTGCCATGCTGTTTCACTGTGCAGTGCACCTTGTAAAGTAGTCCACTTTGTTCATATGCTTACGAAGAGGCAAGGTCACCATGTGAGACTCAATCTTCCAGTACTCTGTTTAGATAAATACTGGGAAGGTTTTTTGCTTCTAGAAATTATACAATCATAAAACAGTAGGGGTTGGAAGGCACCTCTGAAAATGATCCAACACCCTTGCTAGTGTAGGAGCCCCTAGAGGAGGTTGCACAGGCATGAGCTGGCATACTGAATTTCCAACAACAGACCTTGGCTGACAATTTTCAGATTCTTTGTTCCACTTTGCTGTGAATTTTTTTCTGGAATATTCTGTTTCAATATTCTTTGTTCCTTCTGCTCCCAAAATTCTGAGACAGACCAAAGATACTGCATGCACACGCTTATCATAACCCATACTCTCTTAAAAATCAGGTAAACTCCAAAGAGCTCTTTGTAGCCTGCACAAGCTGGACATGCTCCCAAGACAGAACAGCATCTCTTAGGAGACACTAAGAGACCCCACTGCAAAATTTGTAACCCAAATAAGTGGTCACAGAATCACAGAACATTAGGGATTGGAAGTGACCTTGAAAGATCATCTAGTCCAATCTCCCTGACAGAGCAGGATCCCCTAGACCAAGTCGCACAGGAACACATCCAGGCAGGTTTTAAATGTCTCCAGAGAAAGAGACTCCACACTTATACTACTACCAGAACTTCTGACCTCTTATGTCAGATGTGCTGGCAGGTTGGCCTTTCTCAAGACTTTCAGTTTACAGACCTAAAACCAAATGCAGGCACTCAAAACCAAAGCAGAGAGGAAAAAACCCAAACAAAAAGCAGACCTACTCAAATGCAGGAAGCAACTTCAGCAACTCAGCTCTGTGAGTACTTGAAGGTCTCTAATTGCACTTTCTTGATCATTCTTCTCTTCTCCTTAGACTAAAGAAGGGAGAGAAGTTCTTACCAAGGCTTAGAAATATTTAAAAGACAAGTGTCAAGAGGATGAGATGAGGCTCTTTTCAGTAGTGCCCAGTGACAGGATGACAGGACAAGGGGCAATCAGCACAAACTGGAACTCAGGAAGTTTCTTCTGCACATAAGGAAATTTTTTTTTTACTTTGAGGGTGGTGGAGCATTGGAACAGGCGGCCCAGGGAGGTTGTGAAGTCTCCTTCTCTGGACTTCTCTGGAGATATGACCGGCTGTATTCCTGTGTAGCCTGTTGTAGGTGAACTGGCTCTGGTAAGGAAGTTGTACTACATGATCCCCAGAGGTCCCTTCCTACCCTACTATTTTGTGATCCTCAGCTGAGTTAGGGGACAGAAATTCCTCTGCCTGGCTTAACGTAGGCTTATTTATGCTAGAGAACAAATTTTGAAAGATGAGATGGTAGTGACCTCACTTCAAAAGGCCCTGTGAGGTCAGGGTGAGCCTCTCTCCCAGGAAGTGAGAAGCACAAATCCTGGAGCAGCCCCAGGGATTGTTTGCAGGGCTGCAGCCCTGTAGTGCTGACTTCACCCAGCTCCCCAGGGAACTGCCTCTGTCACCACCACACCTGTCTCACTGCTTAGGAAATACTTCTGTTATTTCTAAAGTACTTTTTGTTCACAATGCCTGGAAATGAAGGAAAAGATCTGCTCATGCTAATATTTTTGCAAATGGGAGAAAATATGCAATGTAAGAAGAATCACAGTGCTGAAGTTGTTAGATAGTTCACCTAACTCGGAATGAGAGATCCACATAAGCAAGCATTGCCCTGGGATTGCTATCCCTTATAAGGACTCTGTAATTTTTTTTATATGTGCTCTTCACTTCCCCACTCAGGGTTGCATTACACCATTTGCTTCTCTCTGATGAGATCTCAGTCAGCCAAATGCAAATCAAAGGAAACACCTAAATGGCTCTTTCACTTTTTGAAGAAAAATTATACCAATAGAAATACTTTGCTTTAGCCCTTTTCTGCCCCAGAAGCTCCTTTTATTCTCTTTTGCCTCTCCCTGGATAGTTGTTTATTCAATATTAAGCTCCTCTTTCCCAGAAGACCGAAGCCTCTACACTCACACTTCACCAGCAGCTTTGTGATTCAGTAACGAGGATGAAATGCTTTTGGGATCCTGTGCTCATTGAAAGGCTGAAGCTAACCAATCTACTTGGTAAGAAGATGACTTTGTTCAGCAAGAAATCTCTTTACTGGGCTCCTAAAGCCACCCTAACTACTAGAGAAAATGCTAATTGAAAGATGAGGGTGTAATTGCACCAGACAAGTAATTTTTATTGAGTAATATTTCAGTGTTAGGTGGGCAGAAACTGCAGTCTCCTATTAGTGTTAAGGAAGGATGCACAGCTGAATCCCAGAAACAGATAATGAAAGTTTTCCTCTTTAACAGTTAGGACACAAGAAATGCCTCTGCAGTTAAATCACAATGAAATGTTTTCCTTTTCTTAGATAGCTCACAGCTTTACAGAGCATTTTCACTCAAATATGTGTCTTTGCACTCTGTGTACTTGTGAACATGGCATTCTTCAAAGAAGGGAGAGTAAACCACACATGCCTGCAGAAAAAGGGCCTTGGGTGGATGAGTTTTCAGATAAAAAAGGTGGCTCTAGCACTAAAAGGGAAGGAGGCAGAGGGTATAAAGTACCTTCTGTTGTAGTATGCTTTTATTGTGCCAGGAAAACTGAGGAAGCAAGGGAAAGCCTGCATCAATTCACAGTCAGGTGCATTTCTCTGTTTTGGGAGGATAGTCTGAGTTAAAAGCAGATTCTGAAGGTTCTTGCATTTCAAACCGTTTGGTAGCAAGGTCATGTTGGAGCCAAGGGTAAGCTCAAATCTGTGATCTGTAGCACTGTAATGCAGCACAGCTCATTAGAGCAACAATGGCTAAGATAACAAGGCTTGCAATTATATCTTAAAATGTTCTAGGACCACTTGCTTTGTTAATTACCAGGGCAACATGGGCATTTCACACCTTCTCATGTAATGGTCAACCCAAACGTTGGGGTATATTTAACTTCTAGGGCTCAGGTCTGAGTTTGATAAATAAAAGCCCTCACAAACACAGGAGAGAATAACCATGTCTTGTTTAGGCAGTGGACACTCAGCAAAGGCAGAGATAAGAAGAATGTGTTGTCCTTGCTGCACGAGATGAAATGTTCATCATTTAAATAAGTAGAGGGGATGCTGCTGGTAATTTGTCTGCAGTAACCTCATGTGCTAGCAGAGCTCTGGAGCACAGATAGCAGCACCCCTGCCTAGATGGGTCCCACTGGCCAGAATGCATCGAGTGCAATCGCCCCCTGAAGCAGCACTCCCCTGTAGGCAGGCGTAGCAGCCTTGCATGGTATATCGTGTTGCTGTATGCTGAAGGAGGGACGGAAACCTGTTCATTTTATAGACACTAAACAAGGTATTTCAGCAAGGATGAAATAGCCAGAATAAGAAATCAGCCATGGAATTAGAGATAACGCTTCCCCTCTTTCAAAAACTAACCATGCAACCTACAGTTAGTACAGCTGGCAGAGGGGCTAAAAGTAACACCAAGTCCACTAACATTATATTGAAATATTGGCTCAGCATTGATTAACTCACTCTGCTTCTTACCAACAAGTATTGAGCCATTGCAGCTCCGGTGTCTTCCTTGGCCTCACAGCAATATTGAGTGTGTACTGTTAACAATAAAACCTTTGCTTTGGGTAAGTAAAAATGTATTGTTTTCTATTAAAGAAAACACATTAAAAATGTGGGTTGTTGTTGAGTTTCAGATGTGGGCACAGGAAAATCTTTCCTTGCCCTCTTGATAGGGTGATGCTGGGAATCACTCCTGTGGCCACTGAACACTGGCAGTACCTGGTTTGGCCAAAGCTGAGTTCTCAGCTTCCTGTAGCATCTGTCATCTCATAAGCAGCCTTAAAGCTGTTTCTCTACTCAAAATGGATGAGAGAGATATTGCAGAATCATAGAATCATGGGGTTGGAGGAGACCTCCAAAGGACTTCTAGTCCAACCCACCTACAACAAGCAGATCCATCACTCACCAGACAAGACTGGCCAGAGCCCCATCCAGCCTGACCTTGAATGTCTCCACGGATGGGGCCTCCACCACCCTCAGATTAAAGAACCTTTTCCTGATGTCCAACCTAATTCTACACTTTTCCAGCTTCAAACCATGACCCCTTGTCCTATCATTTCCTGCCATTGTGACCAGTTCTTCCCCAGCCTTCTGACAGACCCCTTTCAAGGACTGGAAGGTCGCTGTAAGGCTCTGTGCTTATCTGACTGTGATTATGGAAAGTTACTTTACTTTGATACGAAGCCACGTGCAGTAAGAAGCGGTAGGTGCTCTGTGTTGTTTTTAAGCCATGGCCAGATGAATCACTGGTGCAATCAGTTTAGGGGCAGCATGAATTTAAAAAAAAAAAAGTAATTTATTAGCAATTAGTATTGACAAAGCCAAGAAATTGTTGGTGCCAGATACTTACAAACAATATCTGGCTTTGAGGGCAAACATCTCTGGTAATTTGCGTGTTAAACAGCGCTGCGGAATGAATTACAATGTCATGTCGGAAGCCACGCTTCAACCCCAAATCTGCCAATCATTGTAAAGCTGAGTTTGTTGGGCCTTAGATACAGGGACCTAGCCAACTGCCTCAGGCAACATCCATACTTATTAGACAACATGGACCCCAGGGAGCTTTTCAGAGCATGGCCCTCACCACCTGGCTAAAGCACAGAGTAATGAAAGGCAGCAGTACAACAAAGCCCTAAGTGCCTACAGCCCTGGCTGCCGAGCATGAATCCAGTGCCTACCAGCACAAGTAGACTTAGTCCCAAGAGACGGGCAGACATGTTAGATTTGTTTTTTGCAACCTCTGTGTTTAGTGCTTTTGTCAGAAGCTACACCAAAATCTCTGTGACCCACCTATTCGGTACAGCGCTGTGCCTGCGCCCGTCACTGTGCTTTGCGATTCCTGCAAAGAACCAGCGTTTTCCCTTTAGCTGGATGAATCTTCTTGGGAGGGTTGTTGTTGCTCTGCGATTTGGCCATGGGCAGATGTAGGGTCAGATTATTGATCCGTCGGCGTTCCCTCCTGCTGTGCTGGGTATCAAAGCCTAGAGGGAGCCATCGACGCAGGCTGCGCTTCGAGGAGGAGGACGAGAGCTTTCAGCAGGACCACGCACAATGACAGGGCTGAGACTTTTGTGAGCCTTTCCTTTGCTCTTTTAGTACAGCCAAGTGTGAAGATTTTCAAGAAGAAATTCCTGCTCGATGCAGGTTTTGCAGATAATTCTATACTCTTGCTCAGGCAGAGGACTGGAAATAAATCAGAAAAGCAATTTTTAAAAGATGAAAGGGATATCTAAAATTGTCACCATGTCACAGGCAACAGGAACACTTTTTTTTCAATCTATTTTGTTGCAGTGTAGGGTACAATAATATTTACAGATCTTTCTGCTCTGGGTAAAGCAGTTGGTCAGTGCATTCTACCTCTACCTTTTTCTTACATTATTTTTCCTCCTGCGAACTGCTTTGTAACATAATGAGTAGCTTTAAATCCTTCCAAAGGGAGGGCTACAAGTGAAGTCTAGTATGTAGTCATATTTCAGCACTTAAGACAGGCAAAATCAAGTCCATTTGATTTCCTAGTCAGAGTGGGCTGGGGAAGAGGAGCATCCATAAGGCAGGAAGATATCACGCTGAGCACAGGGGCTATCAGTTCTGCTTCCTTTAACAGATCACCTTAGATTTTCCATTCTCTTTTGAAATACTGTGGGAAGCACTTGCTTCGTGGCTGTATGGGGGTTTTTTTACATATGGGTGTTTATAAAATCTAAATCCCATGAACTGTTTGTTTAGCTGTTATCTAGTTGTAGCTGCAAAGTCTGTGCAAAGCACGGCTGGATTTAATCTGAGGGAGAATCTGAAAATAACAGCGATTACTTCAGGTACTTCTTTCCCCATTTAGCCATGTCCGTGTGTATTTATAATTGCATATCAATAAGGGGATGGGTAAACAAAGATGGTTAACACTTTGTCTGCTTTTCAAACCTTCCCACTGCCTTTCAAAAACAGAAAGAGCGTGAGCAACGTAGTGTGTGTGTCTGAGTGTGTGTGAGAACAATTCTGTAAAAGATTATCTTGCACACAAAGCGAATGGCCCTGCCCCCATTGTGAAGGCAGAGATTCCCCCGAGATTAGGCGAGAAGGAATTGCTTGTGGTCAGCAGAGACAGGAGAACAATAGAGCCCAAAATGGGCAGCAGCAGCAGTCGCTGAGGTGGGTGGTAGACTGGCCAAATGGCGGTTGCAGGCTACATAGCATCATCACTGACACCAGAAATGGCTAAAAGGTCTCAAATTAGCAATTGTTATGATTAGCAGGTGGTTTGAGAGATAGGAGGTCTAGAAAAGTGATTGGTATTTTAGCCATCACATGCTATTTAGTCTGAAACACTCCTCACTTGCTCATTAACAGAGAATTATGAAATTACTTAAAGGAAAACAATTCTAATGAAATATAGAGGGCTATAGAAATCAATTATTTAAAGGGGACGTGACTTTTTGATAAAAGGGCTACAGTTACTGCAGGTTTGACTTTTGTGAAGGAATTCTGTCAGAAAATCTGGCAGAGAACCCGATAAAAGCATTTTATCTTACAAGGAAAAGCTGAAAAGATTTCTCTCTAACATGTGAATACCTTTCATAATTAACTTGTGTATTTGAGTTGTGAATCTCCTCTTAAGAGATGTCCAAAGACATAAGAGTCAAAAACAATAATCAAAGCTGAGAAGAGTTTTGGTCCAAAGTTTGGTTCAGTTTAACCTGCTGCACCGAAGGAAGGTCACGTAAACAAAATGTGAATCCCCTTCTGTTTCTTGACTTTGAAAATAAATTCAAGGATGTCAGGGCCATGTTAACACTGGCTCTTTTAAAAGCTAGGACTGGATTCTCCAATTTCATGAATGTGCAGATCCCAATACTCTCCTGAGGACTGTCTCTGCTCCAGACCCAAAATCTGGAGCACAGCAAGTCCAAAGGCACTCTTGAAATATTATCCATTTACACATTAACAGTCTGCTCTTCTCTTTCTTAAAACTTATACTACCTACTGCTATTCTCATAGCAGAGTGAGTAATGACTTGTACCCAGCTTCAATGTCATGAGCACCTTGCTTAGTGGTCTGCAAAATCCTGCCCCGGATGTACTCGGGGAGTTAATTCTGCCCAAACAGCTTTAATTAGGGACCTGGACCAAACCAAAATTTTAGTTTAGTATTTTATATTTAATCAGGATTTTACTGCTTCTAAAATGTTGAGGAATATACCAAGGTGGTTATGCAAGTGCTGGGATATAACACTGCTACCTATTTCATGTGCTGCAGACCACTGGAAAACTGCAAGAGCTTTTTATGCTTTTGCCAGAACTGGGTTTAAAAGCCCGCTCTGAAAGCAACTGCTTTGGTGTCCTGCCCCTAATTCCAAGGCACCTGAACTGCAGTTCAGCTGCTGTTAACTGAAGATAGAAAGGAGACTAACATATCCACCACTGGTGGTTGTTTTAGCAGATATCAATCCTATTGTCACAAAAGTCACAGCACACACTCTGTTTCCAGATCATTTTGGATACACCCCTGCAGGAGTGTGACAGCAGCTGTGTGGCACACCTGCAAAAATGGGGAAAAGAGCAAAATTCCAGTGAGATGTTCTTTAAATTTTAGGGTAGTTGTGTAAACCAGAAACACAATTTCATGAGAAGACAGTTTCTCTGATGTTGCATCAAGAGGAAAAAACCCAACAAAACCAACACCTCCCCCCTCAAAAAAACCCTCCAAAAACCAAGCCAACCCCTAGTTCCTATTTGAATCTCCAGGCATATGGTGTTTCAATAGCTCTTCAGCTGCCATCACAGGGGGCTGGATTCAGGGTAGCTGAGACCTGATTATAAACAGAGCTTAGGACAGCTGGGATCCTGAAGCTGACATGCATCTAAAATTTGGTGGGATGAATCTGCGAAGGGAACTGTTTCAAGGGAGAGGAGACAAGGACAGTTTGGACAAGGAAAGGTTGGTTCCAGGCTCACTGAATAAGCATAAATAAACATTTGGTCCAGGCTCGTTGAATAAGCTGAATAAACAGTCCAGCTGCCCATGCCATGGGAAGTAAGTGGAATGGTACAAAAATGAATAAAATAAACAGAGTGAAGGGGAATGAGTGAATGCCAGCTTTTACAGTCTTTGTCCTCAGAACTGTAGTTTGGCCAACACAAAGAGTGCAGAAGTAGCTACGTCTGGGTTACAAAGTTATGTTATGGGTATTATAATTGTAAAGGTTTCAATAACTACCTTCAAGTTGAGTATTACAGGATCTGCCACAACTCTCCCATTAAAGGTAGTTTCCTAAAGATACCTTTTTTGGTGAAGCCACTATGACAACCTCTTTGTTTTACATTCAGTGAAGTCAGAGGTGTTATTCCTCATCAATGAGATAATTTCCAACTCAGAATTATATGTGCATACTCATATATATTCCAAATAAAGTCTTGTCCAAAAGCTGCAATCTCCCCATCTTTCTGACATGTAATTTATACTTGCATCTTAGAGACAGAAAATTACCCTGTAGGTGCAGGTCTGAATGCTTTTTCCGTTGCTGAAAGGTTGGCTATGAAGGTTTCTAGGTTTGTAACTGTAAGTGAAGAGCAAGAACAAGTAATCCAATGCAAGTAAAATGTCAAAAAAGCCACCATCCCTGCCATGCATCTGAAGTACTTTATAAAATAAAGCTGTCATCAAATACCACTATAAAATCTCACATGCCAAATCATTTTTAAGCTTGCTGCTTATTTCTGAAATAAGTATTCCAGCTTCTGTTTTATTTTCACTTGAAGAAAAAAATCCTGTAATGATTGCAGTGTATCTGTGTGCAATGGTATTTCTGTTTCTTTCTGCTGAGTACTAGGAAATGTTATTACAGGTTTTTAGTGCATGCTCCTGGATCCCTTCTAACTGGGGTGGCTACAGAATACCCACCCGCCTCCTTTCCCACCCAAGAACTACCTGGGTGTCCTTATATGCAAAGCTGACAGTTTAGGCTTCCTCCTGAGCCTCTGCTTTTCCTTCTTGTTCATCAGCTTGTTCTGTCAATGTACCTACCCAAACAGAGAAAAGCATTCTGTCGATCTTTCCAGCTGTTGGAATTTACATGTTTTTGTATTGTGCCAGAGACAACCACTAATGAGGTAGAAGGCTTCCTTGTTGCTGTTGCATTTCTCTAAATCATATGAAGGGGGATTGGGCTCTTCTCCCAGGCAACTGGAGACAGGACAAGAGGGCTGGGCCTGAAGCTGCATCAGAGGAGGGTTAGGTTGGATATTAGGAAGCCCTTCCTCATGGAAAGGGTGATCAGACACTGGAATGCACTGCCCAGGGCAGTGGTGGAGTCCTCATCCCTGGAGGTGTTTAAGAAAAGAGTGGATGTGGCCCTTAGTGCCCTGGTCTGTCTGATGTCATGGTGTCAGGTCATAGGCTGGGCTTGATGATCTCAGAGGTCTTTTCCAGCTTCAATAATTCTGTGATCCTAAGAAGTGCAGCAAAACCTGCCAGTTTGATTTTTAAATACATATATTCCAGTGATCACTTGTAAAGAAGTCGTGGAATTTCCACCACCCCACACACTCTTAAAAGTTACCAAACCTTGCAAAAACTAAGCTGTGTACACATCAAGGGTTAAAAACCCCATTGACAATATTAACCAATTAGTTTAGCTAATTTGCTAATGGGCAAAAACAAAAACAACACAGGGGAGGGTTTGGAAAGAAACCACTTAAGAATTTCAGGTGAAATCAAAACTAACTGGATTTGGAGGGGAAATAAAGCAACAAGATATGTAATTACCCCACATAAATATCCACATTAAAAAACATACACACACAGACATACAGAGATTCGTCACAGTGTTCTTTCATAACTGAGCCAAAACTCAGTGTCCAAGCCCTAAAAAAGGAAAAGAGACTTCCATCTGTTCCTGCTTCTGGGGAACTGTGGGGCCCAGAAAGTCCATGCTCACATCCCTCACTGTAAGCAGGCAATTTAAAGTCCAGTTCTCTGTTCCATGAGCTTCCACACCAGTGGCCCATTCCAAAATGCTACAGCCACAAACAAGGGAAGAGCTCTCTCCATTTCATCAAACCATGGGACCCAGACAAAATTTCTTTCCATGATCCAAAGGAGCCATGTTCTCTCTCTCTAGTCACCACAGTTCCAGTGCAAAATGGCTCTGCAGTCCAGCTCAGTGCCGTGTGTATCCTTTCCACAACACACACCAGAAGATGGAGTGCAAAGGAATAAGTAGGGGGTAGAAACCCAAAACTTCAAATTCCCTCTGCCAGCTGAAACCCCCTCAGTTTACTGAAAACGCATGAACTAAGTTTGTAGTCTGGGCTTGCAGTTTTCAATTCAAGCAGCAACAATTCAGTACAGAACCAACCTTTTACTGTGATGAAAGAAGCAAGCCTCACCTGGTAAAAGACACCAAAAGCACCCAGGCTGCACGGTGGGGATGAGAAAGTGGCACAGAAACTGGTGCTTAAACCTCTTTTCTCTGGGTTTAGTTAAGGACCTTCTGTCTACTCCTCTGTTTCACCATTATTTACACTGAGAGTCAGCTGGGTAGAAACCTGCAGAGTAAGCATCTATCCTGTTGCAGAAACTACCAACCAAGCACGGGAAGATGTTTACCTGGGAATGCAAAACCTGGATCTGACAATTCAGGAAATTTAATGTCGTTTTAGTAAGTATCTGGAGGTCCATACTGTGCCTTAGTGTGGGAAAGAACAACAAGGGTTTTCCTTCAAGACTGAAGAAAATGTATTTTAACTCCTAACTCACCAAAGGACCATGTTTAAATCTTCAATTTAAAATTTATCTGTAGGCACTAGAGGTTTCAGCCCCAAAGGATGACCTTTGCAGAAAGCTGGGGAAAAAGTTAAAAGGGAAACTGCTTTGCACAGCTCCAGCACTGCAGCTGCTGATATGAGCATCCAGTAAAATGTACAGGATGAACCAGCGCTAATGGTCTCCATAAACATTTTAGATTGGATGCAGGGTTTGAAACTTTTGCATCCTGAGCAGTTTTTGTTTGGTTTGAGGACTCTGTAAATGCCTCAGAGTAATATGTAGGGAAGTGAAGAGAAATTAACAGGTTCCCACTGATCTTTAGTTGGTTGAAATTATTTCTCTCTTGTTATTACCCTTCACCACTAATTTGTGTCACACTGAAATCTGTTTCTGTCGAGCAAAGCATGCACAAAAGAAAAAATCTCCCCTTGCTAAAGGTGATACGCTGCGATCTATAGCTTTTCAAGTGGAACTCAATGAGTGTTGGAAAGAATGAAGGGAAATGTTTTCCTTGTAAGAAATCTGGATGACAATGAGATGTTTGAAAAGAATGGATAGACACTAAGTGAGGTATCAGGTTTACACTTTTCTTCCCAGACCTCCAGAAATCTTACGTGCCACTTCTCACGTTGCTGTCACTGGAAACTGGCTAAAAATTAGAAAGCTTTATGCTTTCCATTCTTTATGCAGATCTCTCTTTGCTTCCTCAGGATGCTCTGATGACACAGTGAAGCTGTAAATTTTGTTCAGGTGCATCTGGGAATGTTCCTTCTTCGAGGAGGTAGTAGCAAAATTGGAATGAAAATAGGTGCTTGTAGAGGGGCTCCCAGTCCTCTAAGCTGGAAAGAGTCTGGGCAGAAGGATTGTGTGGGTACTTTTCTGTAGTGAGGAGTTCAAACGCATTCAGAATTTTAATGCAAATAAAGAATGTTTTAATTATGAACAAGGTTCCAACAACTGGAAGAGTAAGAGGATTTGATATGTGAGGAAAGGGAAATCAGACACATCAGTGCATCCATTTCTTCCCTGGAGAGCTGCATGGGAAATAAGAAGCTCAGCTCAGGAGAAGGGTGGAGAAAATGGCAATAGAAAGTGCAAAAGACTGTATTTTAATGGCAGAAGATCACTGAGGTTTAAAGAACCTGGGGAAATTAAGTTTTTCACTAGTGGAAGAGATATGGAAAGGGAAATGGAGTCATAATGTAGAACCAGACTGTTTAAACATGAAGATTAATCCAGTACAATTAGAATGCAGAATAATACTGGAGTTCAGTCAACACCCAAAGAGCAGTGAGTCAGATTAGAGTTTCTGCTATTCGCCACTTACACAGGCAGAACTGCACTGACTTAATGCAGCAAATGTGGTTCAAATGTCTGCTGCTGGGAACAGACCATGAACACCTGTGTAGAATACTCTTCATCTCTTTCAGAGCTGCAGCATTAGGAAGGCTGAACATCAGCCAGTCAGAAGCTTTTCATGTCCCATTTTCAGACATTTCAGTCTTTGCAGCAAAGTAGGCTCTTTCTTCAAAACTATGTGATAATTCACAATTGGTCAAAAAAGGGGAGAAGACTAAAAAAGCATGCGAGTAAGTAAAAGTTTGCTTTGTTCAGAGCAGCCAGTTCCAGCTGTATTCATGGAGGTACAGGTGTGCTGCATGTGCACATGTAGAAAACACACGTTGAGCTACATGTGTGGCTAGTGACGCTTTGGTTTTAAAAAAAAAAAAAAAGATATGTACTTTCCTTCCCTTTTTTAACTTTATCTGTGCATTCCTGGGTCATGTAGCCTTTGTGCTGACTCTGGACAAAAATCCCCCTTTGATGGAGGATACATGCTGAAAGGTAGAATTCTGAATTATGTTCTCTAAATTATCCTGTGCTCAGAGAGCAAGTATTGATTTAAAAAATGACTGAGCCAGACCTTGCATTGCAGTCCCCCCAAAGCACAACAAACAGCAGTCATGTGTTCAGCTACCAAGAGGCCACTGTGCTGGCATTGTTTCAAAAAATCAGAAAGTCATCAATCAACCAAATAGTAATTGGAATAAGTACATGGTATCTAAAGACACATTTTATCCAGTTACATGCTCCAATTCAGTTATCTACGAGCAGAATTAGAACAATATTGGGCCGATTAACAAGTCTACCTTGGGAGCTGGGAGCTGTTACGTATTTTACTGCCTCATCTAAAAGAATGAGGAGAATTTCATCTGCATAGTTAAGCATTCAGTAACTTCCCACAATAAATAACCCAGCAGTTCTTCATGCTGAAGTGGTTTTGTTTTTTTTACAGAGCCTGATTGAAAATACAGAATTCTACTGTAATTGGTTTCTGTAGCTTCCAAACAGTTTGGACACAATGGTTTTTCAGGAAGATTCCTATTTTATCTTCAGGAGCTGTTATCATCAGTGGTGCGGTGGAAATTTACAAGCAGTAAAATTATTAGGATCAGTGTATTCAAAATATCATTGAATTTTATTTTAATGATACGATTTAAGGATCAATGCGAAAGGCTGGGTTTAGAATTTCAGTCTTGCACAATTCAATTGAATCAATAATCTACAGTGTTACTATGCAGGATGTACTTCACAATAATACAAAATATTCCATTTCTAAGGAAATACACGGCTGAAAAATACACCATTCAGGCAGACACACCTCGCTCTGTACACCTGCAGCTGTCTTTCGGGAGATACAACAGCAGACTGTACAGAATGCTTTGTAAGTTAATAGTTTGCACAATTAAGATGGTTGAATTTTTCTATTGCTACACAGCACTTTCCATAATGAAATATCTGATTTTCAGGTTTGGGGGTTTAGAACTCGAAGGTTCTGATTGCTGTTAAACATAGCATGTGGTTTTCAGTACAGAGGGAATTAATTTAAATCTATTTTAATTCAATACATCTAGACCCCGCTAATGAAACATAATGAGGGCATGTGTGTACTGAAGATGCTGTAGTATCATCTTGTACAACCTAAGCTAATTTTTATGTTCCAATTTCACATTCATTGTTAGTGTTTGGAGGAGAGGATGTTTTTCCTGTGTTACTAACCATAAACACAAATGAGTTTGTGTTTTCTATCCTTAGAGTACCCCACCTGTCTTGGTTGTGTAATTATATAGGAAACCTGCAAGATGCTATTTGCATTACTTTATGGGGGTTTGCTGTAACTCAAATGCAGTACAAGTGCACATCACACAACCACTCCCTGCTCTTTGTTTCCTTGGCTTTCAAGAGACAGCAAGGTGGAGGGAGTGGAGCTGTATTTACTTTCTTGCACCAGAAAAAGTTGACTTTCTAGGTCTGAGCTTACAAAATGGAGGTGGAAGGATCAGAACTAATATGTAAGATGCCTGGCCAGTCCATTTAGCTACTTGTGGGTCATCATATTAACATGCTGTCAAGTCCCATCCCTCTTAAAAGTATTTCTCCTTGGTTAAAAATAGCTTCTGGACAGCAGTGCAGGTGAATAAGTTAGAGACAGGCAATGGTGATAGGAACTGTTTTTTTTCCTGTGCAGTGATCACTGGAGGGCACTGAAAAATATGCCAAAGGGTCACTGTTGGTGTGTTCAATAAGCCTTTGGGTGCATTTGGGAAACAGCACCCAGACAGGAGGTAGGTGCTGGTTCTTCCTCGCCGCTTTCAGTGAAAAACATTGTTGAGAATGTCTAAGGCAAAGTATAGGTAAATTGGTCAGGTTTGCTCAGGGGACTCTTGTTCTCATCTTCTTCTTCATATATTTAAGTACCGTGGAAGAATCAAGCATGTGTGTCTGAGGAGCTCAATCCCTTTGTAAGCAAGATCTGGCTTTTTGGCAACTGCAGTGCTCTTCAGAGTTCCAGTGCAACTAAGTATGTGCCAGTAATAAAACTAAATGATGTTTACTGTAATAGTTTTGTTAAGACATAAAGCATTTTATATCTTTGCAAACTGTCTAACAGGTTCTCGTTTCAGGGGCTTTTCCTACCCACATGTGTCTGTTTCTTAGTTTATGTTTTTCTTCACTGAGATGCTGTCAGAGGATTTTGCCCTGTTGAAATCAAAATTTCTACTACAGTAGGTCATTTGAACTATGAAAATCAGAGAAACAGAACTCTGGGGTAGTTTAACTGTCTTTCAAAGCAATGAATGAAACAATATTTAAGCTCATTTGGGCGACTTTGTAATAATCTAACATTTTACAGGGGTTCTGCTGTGTGATTGTGTGAATAAAGGTTCACTGGGGAGACAGCTGTTTTGGGGTGTGTTTTTTTTGCAGCAGGAGCTATCACAGGGCAGGACGTGTTGCTCAGTGTACAGACATCATAGCTAGAATTCACAATAGGGAGTATCAGTTGCAGCACTACATCTCACTCCTAGAAAATTATCCTTACTCTGGAAAAAAAAGAAAGAAGAAATACAGGATTTTAAAAAGTCACCTTTGATTTCCATAGAAGCAGATTTTGTTTTCACCATGAGAAAAATTTGTTTCTACATGCAGTGATTACGGAAAAAAGTTAAGTTTGAAAAGCCTCAGCAAGTCCTCAATAATGGTGCAGAAGCTGTTCACCCTGTGCCTCTCCAACAACAAGGGAAAGCAAGAACAGCTTGTTAAAGCACAACCAGCTGATAGTCACGGTTTTTCTTCTCCTTTCCGTTTCGCAGCAAACATTTTTTCTCCTCCTACGGTGTTAAGCTGACAGTTTTTTTCTTTGAAGAAGTAGACATGTAAGAGGTTTGAGTTTTTTGCACACAGATGTTTGTCATTTTGGAGTAAGGAGGGCACGAACGGCAGAAGGAAACAAGGAAGATAGTGTAATTCTGATCCCACATGCTACCTGAAAATAGCTTTGTGCAGAAAGTAGCTGCTTTTGAAATAAACTTAAATTGCAAACAAAACTTACTTGAAATCCGGGTCTAAATATGGATGCAGCATGGGGTAAAATAGGTATTTTCCATTATAGCAGAACTTAGAAGGGGATGACATACATCTAGGCAAATCAATGAGGGCAAAAGTGAGTCCTTGACCAGCAACCTTCCCCTCTACCTGGGCCCATTGGTCAGGTATCAAATGGCTGTTAATTCCCCCAACTTCTCTTGTTAGCTTCATCCGAGTATCTCAGGAGAGCAGAAGGGGATAGGGCTTGGCCACACTTTCACATTGAGCCCTTGTTGCAGGTGGATGGCTCTGGATGGATTCATGTGGCAGAGGTACAGCCAAAACGTGTCCAGCCCATGTACATGCACATGTTTTGTGTAAGGTATTTGATTTTTATGATAAAATTGGGACCTGAACATTGAATGAAGGAGGGGAAGGAATGAAGAGAAAGAAATCTGGGTTCTTTTCACATTATGCTAATATTTTACTGCAGCATAAAGACAAGGTCCTAAAATTACTTGCTCTGTTCCTTCATCTGCAAAATAGGGAGCAGAGGGTCTGTGATGCTGCAAAAGCACCAAGGGAAACCTTAACCCTCAAGCTGTTGTTCTCATAGGTTTGCAGAGGCTTTTCAGTTCCTAAATACTATGTGCTGTAAAATAGACTTTGCAGAAGCAATCCAAATTACTGAATACTTGGGTGTTTTTTCCAAAAGAATAAAACCACATTGAACTGCTGTGGGCCTGTTTGCCAGTACGCTTACTTATTGCCAAGATCTTCTGTGGATCAAGGAAGGTAAACGGAGTGGTATGAAACGTGACTGCATGTGGCAAAGCTCTGTTGGGAGTGAAAGTCTGGGTCATGTTCACATTCCTAGTGGGCAAGAATAGCATGAAGTGAAACTCACTCACATACTTCAAAAGGGTTCTGCATTTGCTATTTATGAGACAGAAATGCATCAAAGGCATAAAAGCCAACAAATGGTCAGAAGTTAAAAGTAAGGGATAGCCAGGCTTCAGAGTACTTAGTTAGCTGTAATGAATAAAATAACTTACTTTGAGAAATCTATAGTTAGGTCATCTCCCTCCAGATTAATAGCTCTATTCCAAGGCAGTGCCCTGCACTAGAACTTGTTCTCAGTGTAGTTTGCCCTCCTCTCTAGCAAGCTGCAGGAGTTACAGGTTTGTGGAGTGGCTGAGTATGGACCAAGTGCTGGCTGCCAGGCTGGCTGAGGAGCAGCTCCAGGCCAAGCAGCAGCTGTCCTCAAGTAATCCTAGACTGTTAGATTGACTCCAAGTTTGGCTTCCATTTCTTGGACTTTGAAGCCAAAGGCAGTGGAGTGACAGGGTGTGCAATAGATACGACATACCCCTGATTTCCATGCCAAGGTGTCCACTGAGATCTGACATCATTCAGATCTCTTTTCATTCTCGTGTGTGCAATGGGGTTAGATGCAGTCTTTGTTGCTCTTGCTGTACAGGATTTCTGTTTTGCTGTTATGCCCCATGGCTCAACCTACTCTCTTTCTATTATAATTTAAAGCTGTTATTGTGGTTGATGAGTTCAAGTTCATATTGACTTAATATTTTCAGTTGGGGATTATGATTTTTTTTGCATGAATATTGACCAATATTGTGTAATGCAAAAAAAGAGAACACTGTCTCAGGGTGTAGCCGTACTCACTTACAATGGTCTCATGCACCTTTTTATGCTGGGGTCCAGAGTTCGGGTCATCTCTATTTTATTCTCCATAGCAAGTGTCTAATGACAGTTAGTTAGGTCACAAACTCTCTGAGACAGGACTGTCATTTTGACCTTAGTTTTAATGAAGCTGTCACTGTGGGATCTGTGCCCCTGAGGTGACACAGCAGTAGTCCTACATGGTATCTCCATTCCTGAAAGTCTGCAGACTGACCAGCCTGCCTGATGCTCCGCTAGTCTCTCATGAATGTCCCAGCAGAAATCTATGATACTTACTCTCTAATCTTATTTTCCTTCTTTTCTATATACCTACTGGATACTCTCAGATTAAGGCTGTATTTGATAAGAGGAAAAAAAAAATACTTGACTCTGCTGTCCCTAAAGATGAGTTTTGGTCAAAATATGAAGGGGAAAATTGTCCTGTAAATGGTTTTATTCACTAGGTTGTTTGTTCAATAGCCACTCCATAATTATTTCTAATACTGGTTTTGTGAGACTTTTCTGCCCCTTTTATTGATGTTGATACCAGTGAACTGGATGGTTTTAGTAAATAAATGCCTTGTGCAGAATGGGTCATCCAAGCATCCCAGTGTCGTTCAGAGTCGGTGGTGGCACTGTATCAGCTCCAGGAGCTGACTGCCTTTACCCACCTTACCTGTTTCTGCATGTTTAGAGGAAGACAGCTACAATCTGCTCTGTTCAAATCAATGTTAATTCCCCATGCACAATAAGATGCCCTAGATTTTTCACGGTTCTCATATATGGGTTTTTTAGGAACTCTACCTTTAAAATTAATGGCAGACACTTGAGAAGTTATGTCCTTTTCATGACTCACTTCAGGGAGTTTCACAGATGTCTTCAGTTTGTCCAGGCAAGATTTCTACCTCTTAAACACCAAGCAGAATAGAACTGCCATTAGCCTTTCATGCTGGGCTTAATTGACAATTACCAGCCTCATAACGCTGCGTCGCTCCAAGCATTTTACACTTTGCAGAGTAGTCCTGTGCCGAGAAATCTCCACAGAAAGAAGACTAAATGGCATTGAAGGACCTCCCCATTTCTTCCAGAGTAGCCAGTGGGTTTGAGAGTTCCTTATACATTCAGCTGGAATATCAGTTTGTCCCTGGTTAATTAAACTTAGAATGTCACCATCCAGCAAGGGCAAAAAGCACTGACAAGAATTGCCTTCCACAAAATAAAACAAGTGGCTTTTGTGATTTTGGGTTTGGTTTTTTTTTACTATTGAGAGTCTGCATATGCCAAATGAACTATGGATGCATCTGTTTCGTTCTGGTTTGTTTAATCCCATTTCTCTGTATTTTAAGCAGAGCAGGTCAGAAGCACAGTCCAGTGGGGGAAGTTCAGTATATTAAATGCACCGGCAGTTTTCTCTTGCAAATTGATTATTTAAATTGAGCTACTCTCTAGTAATGGACAATACGCCCCCCCCAAATACAAATATGAGTTGGAGATTTGCATTCCAGGGCATTGTTCTTCTTCTCTGTGCTACCAGACATTCAACTCCATTTCTTTGTGCTTATCTCAGCACTTACATCTTAAAGTTAAAACTTACTGAGGGTTCATAAACTACTTCCAGAAATTTTTACTTATCACTTATTTTTTCCTGCATTTATTTTCTTTGAAGACCACAAGGCGTACGGATGGTGGGCTGCAAGGATTTTTTTGTTGATGACACTAATGCAGAAATTTGTGAAGATCAAACAAAAAGTGGCTTTGACATTTTAGCTCAGTTTTAGCACAGGTCTGGAAAGTCAGGAATAGAGATAACCTCCTCCAGGAACAAGTCCCAAAGTGGGAGAGGCTTTTTCAAGTGGAGATGAATCAGTGGGAGCAGGAATTCATCCAAAGAGTCTTGGAAGGATAGTCAGGCTTTTCTGATACCTCAGCAAGCCAAATTGAGTTGTTGTTATATTTCTTACCGTGTCCATTGCTGTCAGCCGCAGCTGGTATCACAAACAAAGTCATTCTCAGTTAACCACAGACACTCCTGATTCTCTAGCTGGACAGAGCTCTGTATGTTCAAACCTGCCTGATGCTGTTTCACTGGGAGGTATGAATGTGAATCTCCTTCACTATAAATCCTGTTTGATATAAACAGAGCTCCCGTATTCCTCAGGGTCAGTCTGCAAAAGGCTCTTTACAGATCTGACTAAATTTCACTGGCAGACCTTGACGTGGCTGTGCTTCGTTCTGCCGAGGGTGTCTGGCAGTGCAGCCGTATCTCACCAGCCTTGCTTTTGGAGTTAGATTTGCTGGTGCAGCTTTATACTAAATGGAGCTGTAAATCAAAATGTCTTCATCTACAATTCTTCCCTGAGCATCTGATTACAATCATGCTGTATGCTATTTGTACAGGGATGTTTAAATCTGCCTATAAAACAACAGCTAATTGCTGATCTGCTTAATTAAAGAGAGCCTTTTGTTGTCACATATACAAAGATAAATGAAATAATCAGCTTTGGATTAATGAGAGAGAATTAGATTATGCAGTCTGATGAATAAAGACAAAAATCCTGCAGGTTATCACTGTACTCTGGGCAGCTGAGATCACAACAGGGTTTAGAGGTGTACTTTCCTTCCCTTTCTACTGCAGCTATCGTGGTTTGGATTAACATTAATGCCTGTTGTAATCATTTAGAACTTGTGTTTTTAAGAGCAGCACGATTTGCATGGACACAGCTTAATTAACTCTGAATTTGAGTTCCCATTTTAAAAAAATAAAAAAATTAGTAAACCTGATTGTTTGTTAATGGCATCATGTTCACAGATGGATGATGCTGCCCTTCAGGGAGGGAGGTAAAATAAAATGGTCATGTTTCTTATTATCCTTTTTAGATTGTTCAGCAAAGGATCCATTTGATCCAGAAGGTGCTCAGAGGGCATTATCACTGCAGCCCAGTAACAGTAGCTTACCTGTCTTTAATGGAAAGCTCTGATTGAGTGGAAAGCTCTGATTCAGTAGAATCCCACAGTTTCTTCAAGACTACTGTTCAGATCTTTGGGGGAATACCTGACCAGCTTGCTTCAGTCTTCCTTTTGTTTGTGGTTTCTAAGCAAAAACTGCTCTTCAGGCATGCCCACCATAGGATTAGATTAGAGCCTGTAGAAAATTAACTCATCTCCCAGCTGCATATCACGAGTACCCACTGTTTCAGTCTTCAGAGCCACTTGTGTTTGCTGCAGTACTTGGCTATGTTGACAGATCCTCAGATTTCTTGAACAAATTGGCCAGAAAAATAAAAAAGTGGATTTGCTTTTAGTGGCTACTTTTCATTACACAGTTACACAGCAGCTCTGGTTTTCACACAGCATTGAACTCGGCAAAACTTTTGTTACAGTGGGGGTGTCAATAGATGACAAATTTCCCAAGCAAGCATAAATAAGATGTTTCTCTGATTGCTGTCTTTCCCTGGCAAATCTCTGTTTACTGCTGGATTCTTGTTTCTTCACGGAATTGGGCTTCAGTCTCGGGAGACAGCACACTGAAAAGCTGTGGTTATTACCAAAGGGACAGGACAGCCTGCTGGATGAGGAAACTCTGAGAGAACTGAGTTCAGTCAGCCTTGGGAAAAGAAGGCTAGGGGAAACTTCATCAGAATGTTCCAGTAATTTAAAGAGTAGCAGCAAAGATGGAGGGGTAATGGGTACAAGTTAGTCCTGGGAAGATTCCAGTTGGACACAAGGGGGAGATTTTTCACAATGAGAGCAATTAGCCACTGGAATAATGTCCCCAGGGAAATGGTAGATCCCCCAAGGCTGGACACTTGTAAGATTCAGCTGGACAATGTGCTGGTCCGTCTTGTCTAGATTGTCCTTTTGCCAAGAAAAGTTGGCCAAGTGATCCTTGAAGATCCTTGAGGTGATCCTTGCTGATGCAGTTGCTGAGCCACTCTCCTTAACATTTGAAAAGTCTTGGCAGTCAGGAGTAGTCCCTAGCAACCAGAAAATAGGAATATCATGCCCATCTTTAAAAAGGATAAAAAAGAAGACCCTGGGAACTACTGACCTGTCAGCCTCACCTCTGTGCCTGGGAAGCTCGTGGAAATGATCCTTCTGAAGAACATGCTGAGGCACACGGAGAAAAGGGAGGTAATCCTAGGTAGCCAGCATGGATTTACTAGAGGCAGATCCTCCCTGACCAACCTAGTGACCTTCTACAATTAAGTGACTGCATCACTCAGCAAGGGAAGACCCATGGATGTCATCTATCTGGCCTTCTGCAAGGCCTTTGACACGGTCCCCCACAAACATCCTTATCTCTAATTTGGAGAATTATGGGTTTGATGAGTAGACTACTCAGTGGATGAAGAACTGGCTTGATAGTTGCAAGAGCCTGATGGTCAATGGCTCAATATCTGGATGCAGGAAGGTGATAAGTGGTGTTCCACAGGAGTCTGTACTGAGACCAATGCTGTTCAATATATTCATAAATTACATTGACAGAGGCATTGAGTGCACCTTCAGCAAGTCTGTGGATGATACCAAGCTGAAAGGTGCAATCGGAACGCCCGAGGGACTGGACACCATCCAGAGGGACCTGGATAGATTGGAGAGGTGGGCCCAGATAAACCTGATTATGTTCAACAAGGCCAAGTGCAGAGCCCTGCATCTTGGCCAGGATAACCAGCATTATCCGTATTGGCTGGGAGAGGATCTACTGGAGACCAGTCCTGTGGAAAGGGACTTGAGGATGCTGGTGGATCAAAAACCAGACATGAGCCACCAGTGTGCAATCACAGGCAAATCACATTCTGGGCTGCATCTGGAGACAGTCCAGTGCAGAGCAGTGAAGTTGATGAAGGAAGTAGAACACCGCCTTGATGAGAAAGGCTAAGGGAGTTGGGTCTCTTTTTAGCTTGAAGAAGAGGAGGGTGAGGGGTCACCTCATTAATGTCTATAAATGTGTGAAGGGTGGGTGTCAGGAGGATGGAGCCAGGCTCTTCTCTATGTCATCTAGTGGTAGGACAAAAGGCAGTGGGTGTAAACTGGAACATAGGAGGGTCCATGTAAATATGAGAAGGAACTTCTTCACAGTGAGGGTAACAGAGCACTGGAACAGGCTGTCCAGGGTGGTTGTGGAATCTGCTTCTCTGGAGGCATTTAAAACCTGCCTGGATGTGTTTCTGTGCGACTTGGTCTAGGTGATCCTCCTCTGGCAGAGGGATTGGACTGGATGATCTTTCAAGGTCTCTTCCAATCCCTAATGTTCTGTGATTCTGTAACTGTGGCAGGCAGATCAAGAGAGATGATTCTGCTCTGCCCTGGAGAGACCTCACCTGGGGTATTGTGTCCAGTTCTGGAGCCCCCAGCACAAGAAATGTGTAGACAGACTGGAGCACATCCAGAGGTGGGCCGCTAAAATTTTGAGGGGAATGGAGCATCTCTCATGTGAGGACAAGCTGAGAGAGTTTGTGCTGTTCAGCCTGGAGAAAAGAAGGCTCTGGGAGGACCTTCTTTTGACCTTCCAGTACCTGAGGGGAGCCTACATGAAGGCAGGGAAAGATCTTTTCAAGAGAGTTTGTACAGACAGGACAAGGAGTAATGGGTTCAAGCTGGGAAAGGATAGATTTATACTGGATATTAGAAGAAAGTTCTTCAATGTGAGGGTGGTTGATCACTGGAATGGGCTGACCAGGGAGATGGTGGGAACCCCATACCTGGAGTCATTTAAGGTCAGGCTTGATGAGTCTCTGAGTGGTCTGACCTAGGTAGAATTATTCCTGTGTTGGGAGCTTGGACTAGATGATTTCTAGAGGTGTCTTCCAGCCTCGAACATTCTATGATTCTATGATCCTGCCAGTGTGGGATTCTATGATTCTGCAATGTGACTCTTGTAGGGCGACCAGAAGACAGTCCAGAATATGTTCTGATTGTGTTCCTATTGTCTTGCTCAAGCTTGAGAAGCCAGCTGGAGTTATGATGTAGGTACACTACATGTAGGTTTAGTGTAAGACTGAAAGGGCAGGTGGTACTCACGTCCAGGTATGTGCCAGGATTCTTGCATGCTTCTTCTGTGTCTAGTATTAGGGTCACCTTCACAGGGATATACCATCACCTATTTTCAACCTTTTATTCAAGCATCTTAAACCTAGAGTAGAACAGTTAATTATTTTAATGCCTGAATATTCAGTTAGGATATTGCATAGTATTCATGCCCATTTAATTAAAGACACCCAGCCAAATATTCCATCTAAGCTTCATACGTTTTCCTGATATACAACAATGTATTTTCTCTGTCCTTACGTGGATCACCACACAGAAGAAAGGGAAAAGTGAAGTGCATTTAATTAAATAGCAGGCATAGGTCAAGTGTCTGCCTCATATGTCACTGTGTAACAAAGATGACCGCTGGAAAACCTCAGGAAAATCAGCTACCCAGTAAACCAGGTTTGCTAGAGAGCCCCGTGGTTTCTCTTCCTTGGAGAAACCACCCACAGAGCCTACTGTCCAGCCTTGTACCTTCCTGCATATTATGTCATGTTTATTTACTCAGGAAAGAGAAAGGAAGCAGTGAGACCACCTGAAAGGGTGTCTGTTGCTCATCAGAAGCAGAAGAAACAGAACTGGGCCCTTTGTTACTGGGCAACAGCCTCTTTCCATGGATTTTCAGGAAGATCTATATACAACACACATCCTCCCTCATTAAAGGCAGCTCGAACACTTAGCAAAGGTCAACTCCTACCTGGGGTAGAGCTGTGGGGAGACAAGAGGTTAAGGCTGGTAAAATTCCCATGACATCTCACACAGATGTGAAGAGGTAGCATACAAGAAAATATCAGAAGTATCATGTCCAGCTACTTTAAAGGAGTGAGCTTTTAACTCTTGGAACTTCTGCAGCAAATATTTGTCAGCTGATATCTGAACTGCTCATCACTAGCTACTCAAAAACAATCCTCCAGCAGTTAGTTTCTGAGAAGCCTTTCTCCTATTCTCTTTATCTGCTGAAAAGCTGCTGTGCTGCTGCAGGAAGTCAGCCGGTGCTCATCCATATTATCTAGAGGCCTCAGCCCTACATCAGAAGTCTCTACTGACAGGTACTGCCCAAGCAGAAAGCAAAAACTGATCCCTGCGTCAATAGTTTGCGAACAAATTATTCTTACACAGCTTCTTCTTTGTCTGTGTTTTATGGGAAATGTTTTTAGCATATTTTGTTTTTCTCAGAAATGGACAAGAACTGGAGTCCATCTGAATTGCAGATTTTAAATAAAATTACAGCAAGCGCGCGCTCCCTTCAGTCTTTATTTAGATCAGCATTAGAGATAAACAGCTGAAAATTTCCAGAGGGCAAAAATCTGAGGAGAGCTCCATCACAATCAGCCTTTGCACTTGCTTGAGAATGCCAATTATTATTTTTCTCATTACTAATTCCTCAGGGGTTTTTATTATGTTTCTGGTCACTGCAGAAGGACTCCTGTTTTCTGTACAGCTAAGAGAAACAGATGGCATTTGGAGCTACTGGCGTGACCAGCGCTTTGCGCTGACAGGTTCTAACTTGTCTCCTTTGGGCCTCGGCTGAGCAAGTCATGGTGTTCTGGTGCAGCCAGCAGGCATGACCGCCACCAAATCAACAATGAAGCACTGCTATAGCTTCATTGAAGGCAAGGGGGATGTACACCGAGAACTTGATCCTAAAACGTGGCAAGAGCCAAAAAGCCCAAGTCAAATAATAGCTCTAAATTAAAGGTTATTCAAAGGCTTCTCTGGAGCTAGACTTTCCATATCTGAACTTACTCACTGCTAGGAAACCGTGGTTCTCTGTGGGGAAATGTCTCCAACCTTGGTTAGTCAAACAAACCCACCAAAAATGTGTGCACTGCTGCTCAGTGGCAACACATTTTTCTGTGTAGCTCCTGACACGTTTGTACTGCTGCTGAATATGAAGAGTGAAGTGGGAGAAGTGGGGAGGTGACACTGTTTCTCACAGTAGGTTTTGTGGCTACCTGGAGTGGCCAAGGAGGCCACTGGATCTTTGCAGGAGTTTGTGCATGTTTACAGATGTTCCCCTCCCCAACTTGTCTTTTCCCACACTCCAGTGAAGCTAGCAGTGTTGTAATGCTGACTTCTTTAGCTTGAACACACTCATCCCAACAGGATGAGAAGATGTGCTGGTTAAAGGTGGAAATCTTTTTATCCTTCTGCATGCTTCTAACTTCATTCTAACCTAGTCTCAAGGAATCAACAGCTACATCTTTTCAGTAAAAGAAGTAAACCTTGGCCTCTTCTCCCAGCAACATCAGAAAGTATTGGCAAACCCAGGGATCCAAAGCACAAGGAAGAGCTGAGAGCAGGCGTCAGACTGATGTGGGCACGCAGAATTAGACCAGGACTTATGGTCAGAGAATGTTTATAGTGAGACAAAGTGAACTTGTAAACGTAGCTGTGTTCAAGAAGTTAAAAATTAAGATGAATAAGCTTTTCATTCTCTTAAAAGCACATTGCTAAGTGTTTACAGTGGTGTAATGTAGGTATGGCCACAGATGCTCTTGTAGGACTAGATATCTGTCGTGCTATCTGCCTTCTCACCAAAGCTTTCCTAAAAGCATCTGAGTCCTGACAGAAAGCAAAATCCATCCGAGTCAACATGGAACCTCAGGGAGACTTTAAAATTATTCTTGAATAATTTTTAAATCTAATTGTGTTTACACTTCCAACTTCCATAAGCCCTTTTCCAAATTCATTGGCAAACAAGGAGAACACATCTGATTTATCACTTGAGATGTCATCAGGGATAGCTCAGCTGAAATGAGCTGCATATTCTCTAAAGCAAACAGGCAGATCCTGGCTTTTTCAGGCATGTTGAAGTTATTTCAGTGCCTTTCTAGGGGGGACAGTCTTGTTTGTGGAAAAAAAACAACCCCACACTTCTCTAAAGAGCATTTAATCTCATGACTTCTAACATTTGCTGCTGGAGACGTTTTGTAAGATGCTGATGAGAAAGCAGGATATAAATTATTAGACTCACAATTTCAATATTAATAATTCTTTGCATTCTCACTGCACTTTTCAACCTAGAAACTTAGTGCACCACCATGCATAGAAATGAGTGTGATGGTAAGCTAACAGGGCAATCGTGTAAGATAGTGCTTGCACCTCGGAGGCCAGCTGGTATTTACCACGGTGAAGCCACAGCTCACATCCCTTGCAAGGGGTGATGAGAGCAAGAGGCGGCCACCTGCTGCCTTCTTGTAGGAGGGTAAAGCACTATCAACTCTCAGTGTTTCCTCAGTGCTGGGGGTGTCAGCAGTCCTACAATTCCTGGTAGCTCTCAATTTTCTGGTACCTAACAAGGAGTCTTCCTTCTCCACAACTTGAGAATACTCTCTAGAGACAGAGAAGCCTGGTAGTTCATACTGCCTTTTCAGTTTTGGTCCCAAAGTGCTGTATTCAGGATTTATTTTTTTTTAAGCAGTTAGTTGTAGGATTTTGTTCTTATTTGAGTGGCTACAGTTGTAGATGAGAATGCAGACACAAGGAAGATTTGTATCCAATCTGCAGAATCAATTTTTTGGGCACAGAGGCACAGAAACACCCTAGTCCTGCACAAACTCGACACCACACGTTCAGCAATTCCGGGCTGTAAGCAATACACCCAGCACGGTATTTATGACATTGAGTGCTCTCCACTTTTCCATAAAAATTCAGAAAAATATGATTTCTGGCACAAAGTTACTGTATGTTGTTGCAAATGATGCTTTTGTCTTTTGTAGCACTGCGTTGTGCTGCTTTAGCTTTCAGGGGTTAATAAACCAGTACACGATCATTGGACCGGGTGAAACTTGTGATTAGCTGATATCAAAAAGCTTAATAATTGCATTAAGCACATGCAGGGCTCACAGAGAACTCTGCTGGTGCCGTGTTATGGCTGATATTAGAAAAGGAAAAAGCTCATTCCAAAGTCACAGGGTCGTGCTAAGCTGCAGCATTCATTGTACTGCTCCTTAGGCAGAAGCACAGGAGCACTGTGTGTGTGGGATGGCCACAGGAACCAAGAACCTCACATCTTCGCACGTGAGATTCTCACAGGCAGTGGTGGGTTGTGTGATTGCATTAACATTGACTTAGCCTGGTGTTACTGGCATTCAGTTTGCTTCTTCTTTTCAAAGTCTCGGGTGAAAAGAAAACTGATGGTATTGAATTTTATTCACTTACTACTACTATTCACTCTCCAAAAAGTTTGCCGTGCAAATCTGTATCGTGTCATTCACCCACCAAAGCCCACTGACTGCAGCAGAACTGCGGACACTGAACACAGGGAACGCTGCATTGTGACTGCAGTCACAACATCTAGTGTAACTGCCTGCAGACCTTGCTATGAATTCAGACCCTTGCAAAGGAATCAGTTAAAATTCATGTCTTATTTGGTTGAAGATGGCTGCTGAGTCACTGTTTGGATGGAGATGCTTTTAATTTTGCAGCATCATGTCTCTTAGTAACAGAGAGGGAACAACTGAGAGCAAAATGTTAGCAGCTGAGCAACAGTAATGTAAAACCTTGTAAAATTGTTGGGGCAAGCAGAAGACTTCCTTCAGTTTTGTAATGTCTAGGATGTTTCTAAACAAGAAACAGATCTTTTTGATTTAGGAACTCTGAACATGCCATATTTTTCAGAGCCCAGAGAGTGACCCAAAAGAGAAGGCAGAGAGAAATCTGAGCTTATTTCAGAAACAAAACCAGAGATGCTGATGGCCCTGAAAAATGTCTGGGTATTTACTGCTCTGTATTTGCTGTGTGTCTTGTAAACCACACGCCACTTTAGAAATGTAATCATGGAAGACTTCACAGTATCACAGTATCACAGTATTATCAAGGTTGGAAGAGACCTCATAGATCATCAAGTCCAACCTGTCACCACAGAGCTCAAGGCTAGACCATGGCACCAAGTGCCACGTCCAATCCTGCCTTGAACAGCTCCAGAGTTGGCGACTCCACCACCTCCCTGGGCAGGCCATTCCAGTGGCCAATGACTCTCTCGGTGAAGAACTTTCTCCTCACCTCAAGCCTAAATTTCCCCTGGCGCAGCTTGAGGCTGTGTCCTCTTGTTCTGGTGCTGGCTGCCTGAGAGAAGAGAGCAACCTCCTCCTGGCCACAACCACCCCTCAGGTAGTTGTAGACAGCAAGAAGGTCTCCCCTGAGCCTCCTCTTCTCAAGGCTAAACAATCCCAGCTCCCTCAGCCTCTCCTCATAGGGCTTGTGCTCAAGGCCCCTCACCAGCCTCGTTGCCCTTCTCTGGACACGCTCAAGCACCTCAATGTCCTTCCTAAACTGAGGGGCCCAGAACTGGACACAGTACTCAAGGTGCGGCCTAACCACTGCAGAGTACAGGGGCAGAATGACCTCCCTGCTCCTGCTGGCCACACCATTCCTGATGCAGGCCAGGATGCCATTGGCCCTCCTGGCCACCTGGGCACACTGCTGGCTCATGTTCAGGCGGGTATCAATCAGCACCCCCAGGTCCCTTTCTGTTTGGCTGCTCTCCAGCCACTCCGACCCCAGCCTGTAGCTCTGCATGGGATTGTTGTGGCCAAAGTGCAGTACCCGGCACTTGGACTTATTGAATGCCATCCCGTTGGACTCTGCCCATCTGTCCAGGCGGTCAAGGTCCCGCTGCAGAGCCCTTCTGCCCTCCAACTCAGACACATCTGCCCCCAGCTTTGTATCATCTGCAAACTTCCAAATATTTTTATGGCAATAGTGTCTTTTCAGCGTGTATTTCAGCCCTCTCTTGGTCTATTTGGAGTCACATAACAGTCACTAATGCACCACTACAGGAGGGCAGCCCATGGGGCCTCCTGGAGTCAGGGAGCAGGAATTTTTGTTGCCTTATTTACCTGCTTACTCTTCTGTAGTAACAAATAACTATTTGATCCCCCCCCCTTTTTTTTCCCCACTAAATCTCATTTTCTTAGTAGTTTACCCCCATCTATGTTCAGCTGAGGTATTTACAGCACAAATAAAAGCATTTTTCTATGAGGATTCAAAAATCATTGCTCTTAATACATTTCTGGATCTGATTTTGAATATCATCTGTTAGTCATAGCAGCAGAAACTGAAAAATACCTGTTTTAGTATCAAAATGAATTAATAGGTAATTCCAGCCTGTCCAGAAAAGTGGTTTTTTTAGATCAGTAATGATGCAAGTGACTCAACAACTATTGTCTTCATACATTTTCTTTTAGCCATCTACCTGCAGAGTGGAAAGATACCATGTCCTCACAGCTCAGCAAGTGGGAATTTAGTGGTCTTCTCTTCCAATATGTTATGTCTGCAGATTAGAAGAGACACAGACTCATCCCTGGCCAGGAAGCTGCTGGCTCCATTCTCATTACAGCAGATTGATCAGTTTATACTGATTACAGGAAATGGCCGTTAACTGGGTGAATAAATAACACATCTGTGAGCAGGAATTATCTTAAAATGTATTATTCCTTTCTCCAAAAATGATCATATAGAAAATCAGAGTAGGGGCAACTGACTTCCATTCAATCACAGAAGGATTTTCTTAATTTCTAAAAGTGGCAGATAATAGCAATAAAGACAGAGGGAAGAGTGAGCATCAGTTTTTATCCCTTTGAAATTTCCCTCACAGATGTGCTGACCTCAGTAGCAGAGAAGGTCATGGAACACATCATCTCAAGTGCCATTGCACTTCACATACAGGACAACCATGGAATCACGCCCAGTCATGGGTTTATTACAGGCAGGTCCTGCCTGACCAACCTGATCTCCTTCTGTGACAGGATGACCTGACTGTTGGATGAGGGAAAGGCTGGTGGATATTGTTTACCTGGATGTTCGAAAAGCCTTTGACGTTGTTCCCCAGGGAATTGTCCTTGATAAGCTGGGTGCTCATGGCTTGGACGAGCACAGAATCTGCTGGATAAAACACTGGTTGAACAGACAGGCCCAAAGACTGTCAGTTAATGGACTTAAATCCAGCTGGCAGCCTGTCACAAGTGGTGGCCTTAGGGCTCAGTGTTGGGACCATCTCTGTTTAACATCTTTATTGATGATCTCGATAAGGACACAGAGTGCATCATTAGTAAGTCTGCAGATGACACCAAGTTAGACAGGAGTGTCCATCTGCCAGAGGGTAGGGAGCTCTTCAGAGAGACTTGGATAGATTGGAGCAGTGGACTCATGTTAAAGGTAGGAGCTTCAATAAGGCCGAGTACCAGGTCCTGCACTTGGGCCACAACAACCCCCTGCAACGTTACAGGCTTGGGGAGGTGTGGCTGGAGAGCCACCTGGCAGAGAGGGAAACTGGGGGTTCTAATAGACAGGAAGATGAATATGAGCCAGCAGTGTGCCCAGGTGGCCAAGAAGGCCAATGGCATCCTGGCTTGTATTAGAAATAGTGTGGCCAGCAGGAGGTTATTTTCTCCCTGTATTCGGCACTGGTGAGGCCACATCTTGAGTATTATGTCCAGTTTTGGGCACCTCAATACAAGAGAGATGTGGAGGTGCTGGAGCAGGTGCAGAGGAGGGCAACAAAGGTGATGAAGGGTCTAGATAATAAATCTTATGAGGAAAGGTTGAAAGAGCTGGGACTCCTTAGTTTGAAGAAGAGGAGGCTGAGAGGAAACCTCATCACTGTCTACAACTACCTGAAAGGACCTTGTGGAGAGGTTGGTGTTGGTCTCTCCTCACAAACAATTATTGATGGAACAAGAGGAAATGGGTTCAAGTTACAACAGGGTAGGTTAGACTTGGTACTAGGAAGAATTTTCTCACAGAAAGGGTGGTCAAGCACTGAAATGGGCTTGCCAGGGAGGTGGTTGAGTTGCCATCCCTGGATGTGTTTAAAGATCATTTGGATGAGGTGTTGAGGGATCTGGTTTAGGGGTGAACTTGTAAGGCAGGGTAGATGGTTGGACTTGATGATCCCAGGGGTCTTTTCCAACCAGAGTGATTCTGTATCCAACTAATATTAACTGGGAATAGCACGTAGTGCCCAGAAGAACTGCACGTTACCTGAGCTGCAGGGTGACAAAGCCTCCTGGCTGATTTGGACAACACTTCCCCAGTGTGACATCGGTTTTATTCCACCTTCCCCAAGAAGGGCACAGGCTAGTGAGAAGTAGAAGTGCAAGTTCACAAATTAGAGTAATTTGTCTTGAAATCAATCTGTTTTTCTGACCCCATTCTCCGTGTTCTTATGGGGAAGCAAGTTTACTGGCCTGCACTGGGTGAGAATTTTTCATTGTTTTCACTCGTTTATCACTTGAATAAACAAATTATGTCAATAAACTCTTCACATTTGAGCCTTTCTCACCTACCTGTATTTTAGCAGGTTTGTGGTCCTTATATCCATATCCAGTCTCACTCATGAAAAAACAAAGGTTTTTGCATAGGATCATAGGATCATAGGATGTTAGGGGTTGGAAGGGACCCAAGAGATCATCGAGTCCAACCCCCCTGCCGGAGCAGGACAAAACTATCTAACACAGATCACAGAGGAACGCATCCAGGCAGCCTTGAAAGTCCCCAGAGAAGGAGACTCCACGACCTCCCTGGGGAGTCTGTTCCAGTGCTCTGTGACCCTCACAGCAAAGAAGTTCCCCCTTGTGTTGAGGCGGAACCTCCTCTGCTGCAACTTACACCCATTGCTCCTTGTCCTATCACAGGGAGCAAGTGAAAAGAGCCTGTCCCCCCCCTCCTGGCCAGCCTTCAGATACTTTATAAACATTGATCAAATCTCCCCTAAGTCTTCTCTTCTCCAGACTAAAAAGCCCCAAGTCCCTCAGCCTCTCCTCATAAGCCATGCCCTCCTGTCCCCTAATCATCCTCGTAGCCCTCCGCTGGACCCTCTCCAGTAGATCCTTGTCCCTCTTAAACTGGGGGGCCCAAAACTGAACACAGTACTCAAGATGAGGCCTCACCAGGGCAGAGTAGAGGGGGAGAAGAACCTCCCTCGATCTGCTGGACACACTCCTCCTAATACACCCCAGGATCCCATTGGCCTTCTTGGCCACCAGGGCACATTGCTGTGCCATGGTTAACCTGTTGTCCACCAGGACCCCCAGGTCTCTCTCCACAGGACTGCTTTCCAGTAGATCACCTCCCAGCCTGTACTGATGGAGTTTGTTATTCCTCCCCAGATGCAGGACTCTGCACTTGTCCCTGTTGAACCTCATCTGGTTTCTCTGTGCCCAGCCCTCCAGTCTGTCTAGGTCTCTCTGGATGGCATCACAGCCCTCAGCCGTATCAGCTGTCAGCATATATTACAGCGTATATTACAGCATATATTGTCAGCGTATCAGCGTCATATTACAAAGTTATTTGTTTTACCAAGACCGCAATTAAAGTTTAAAATAGAAATAAACTCACTATGAGTGTGGAGTAAGCATGTTGTTTGCAGTAAAGTTTTCACTTCCATTTGCTTCTGGTGCTCATTATAACTTAATGAAGTTTCTATTCATGAACAAGGGTGTGAAGCACCCATTTTTAGCCTCTAGCTCCTGGATAACACCATCTGTGATTTACAATGAAACTAAATTAAGTCAAAATACAGTCAACAGAAAGACTGTTACTTCCACAACATCACACTTGAGCATCTTGGGATCATGTATAAGTGATATATCACCCACACGGGACACACAAGCACTGTGTGAGACAGTTTAAGGTGAAGGAGGAGCCTTCCCAGAGAATTTAGTAGTTAACATACTATTTCCAGCATATCAAGCCCGGTTTAATTAATGATTAATTATCATTAATGACCCTGGTTCAGCCCTTCTTGGCAATAGGCATTCAGAGTGCCCTTTCTGTTATTCTTCAGCAAGAAGTCCATGTCCAGGCACATCCTTGTCCTATCCCCCATGCTCTGAGAGGCCACGCTTTGTCCCCTGAGCACACAGGAAGGGACTTGTGTGGCTGAGGTAGGCTGTGCAGGATAATGTGCTTAGAGAACACGACTGCTTTCCGTAGAGACTGAAGTGTGCACAACTTGACACATTTGCTAGTCTTAGTATTCCTGAAATGACCAGCTTGATCTGAGGTTGATGCCAGAGCAAGGAAACACGGGAATTACAAAAAAAAAAGGTTGGTGTCATTAAGAAAAGACCTTTTTGCTCTTGCTGTTGTCTCCTTTTCCTTTCTGCGGAGATGCATTTCATTACTTAATTTTCTCCTTTCCCAAAACCACATTATAATTCTCTCTTTAACCAGTTTGGGACAGGAAGCATAATGCCTGAGAGTTCAACAAAATACCAGTAAAAACATCCCTCGGGAAAGAGTTAAGTGGTCAAAGCTTGGAAATGGAGTTTATAGTGTTGTGTCTACACTGACACATCACTCACCTCTGCATACCCTTTAGTGAACATCTCTAAATAAAAGGTATAAGCTAATTTCCCTTGCTCCATACTTCCCTTTGAATCAGAAAGATGTTTATTTTCCACCACCTATTTTTTTTTCAGGATTTTCCAGTAGGACTCTGCACACTCCATGGCCTAAATGACACATCTTAGTTACCCAGGAAGGTATTTCCACTGCAATGGTCAGCTAATTTAATAACAGAAGCAACAAATAACTGACAGAACCAGGATATCACAGCATGTGATGATAATCCTTGCACTTCCCAGCAAACACTGAGAAAGTGGGAATCAATGTGTAATAGTATTGGTTCTTATTAGTATCCTCCTGACCCAACTAGAATTTTCTTCATCTTAATGAAAAAATGAGGTTACTGTGACAATACACTGGCAGGGAAACTCTATAAGAAATCTCAGAGGCTTAGGTGTTTTAAACCAGAACAGCTGTCTATATTCTAACCGTGCAGCTTGCAGGATCCCTTCCAAGAGCATGGAGTCCTTAGCTCAGGGAAATGTGGACTGCAGGAAGAAGACTTTATTGATGGCAGCAGAATTCATTTTTCATCAGTGTCTAGCTACGAACTTCTTTTCCAGGTGAGCCATGTGGTCCCTGGTCTGTGTCCTCAAACACGCCAGTGCAGTGCATAAACCATTTGATGAAGCTGAGCACAGTTAAAAGGAGAGACAAATTCAGTGACTAAGACATTCATCCAAACTCATTACACGTGAATGCTCCGATGTACAGTTCCACCCCTGACGGCTTATCATAGGTTAGAACTTTTCCAGTGAAACCGAGTGTATTTGGAAAAAGCGGGGGGGAGGGTGTGTAAGCAAAACAATAGGTGTCACCAGGTGTCACTATTACACGGGCTATTTTCTTTGTGGCCAGTTTGGAGGAGATATATTATCTGTTCATGCTTACGAGCCATGGATGTAGGTAGACAGGACTATGCAAGTGCAGGAGAACTTGCTCTTTATTCTGGGTTGGTATCTTCCACATGATTTATCACTGGGAACTGGGGGAGTAACTGTTAGGGGGAATTGCCCTGGGTACTGTTAGAGCACCTCTGTCCTGGAATTATTATGAATATGCATAAATAAAACAAAATGCCTTGTGGTATCTCCTGTAAATGTGACACTGCATCTTCTTCGCGGACAAATCACCTGCAGAGGCCTGATCATCTGCTGCTGCCTATCAGAAGGCAGGTGTAGTGCTAAAACAAGGAATGTTTGTTTACAGCATTGGTGTGATATGTATCAAGCAGAGAAAACAACTATATTTGGAGGAGAAATGGCAGAGCATAAAGACAGTGATGATGGCAGACTTACTTTTCCTATAGAATTGCAAATATGGCCTTACCTTAACGAAGAAAAAGCGTGCTATGTTTGGACCTGTGTCTTTCCAGTGTCTTATGTTTCAGAAACTCTAACTGATGTGTGGGTAATGCACTGAATGTCTGTCTGACTCAGTCCTAAAGCTTTTTGTGATGAGTCTCACTTGCACTCACAAGAGAAAGGCATGGGCAAGCACAGCACAGAGAGGGCTGGGGTATTTGCTGGAGGAAAGACTATTGCCCAGCTGTTTAAGAGAGAAGCCATAGCCTGGGTTGGTATTTGCATACTACCATTGAAGCAGCTGGCGTAGCTGCAATTACTAGGTATAAAGTGAAGTTGCTTAGTTTCAAGGAAGCTTTATATCTATCCTGGCTGAAGGCCACAGGCTGGCCAGGTGCTTTTGCTGAGCTGGATAGGAAGCTTTGCAGCGAAGGCATTGAAACAGCGTGTAAGTATTTGTTGCACCAGTCTTAGTAATCCACCAAAGAATGCCATCTTCAGCAAAAGGAATTTCTGGCAAATGAAACTGTTCCTAATAGCTACCCTTCTCCAAAGCTAACTGGAGGCAATAAGAATCTTTAGGCTGATCAAACAGACTTTGCATCTTTTCCCGTTTTGAAGATCTCTTGCTTTCTACCTAATATTGTGCCTTGTGATGTGCTGCATTGCAGCTCTGTCTCTGGAAGAAGCAGTGTTGAAATTGATGAATCACTCTCTTTCTTGAGATATTGCCATAAAGGCCTATAACTATCATAAATAATATTGTAGTGATTGGACTTAAAAGTCGTGATCTTTGGAGGAATCTAATCCTCTTTGAACACTGACAACTGCTTGCCTTTCACTCCTTACCAATATCCTCTCCTACTTCGCTTCAGCGAGTAAACCCCTTCCAAGATATTTTCTTTCCTTTGCTTAAGAAACACTATACTTTTCTCTGCATGCTTTGACATTGCTTCTTCCCCTGAAAGCTGGTGCCCTTGGACATTTGAACCTCATTAAATTTAGAAAGCCCGATGACTTGGTTTTGTTCCCATAGTGATGTTGCGAATCTCATATTTGCAAGGGAATTGCAAGAGATTCTTTCTAAACTGATTCATTTGCTCTTGTGGTTGCTGCTGCTAAGTGTAATATCACATCCTCTTTTATTTAGAAAACATGAATTTGAGACCTTTCAATGAGAAATCTAGGGAAATTGACAGAATGCAGCAAAGAAGTCACTACTACTTTGCATTTAATAGTGGGAAAACTGCAGTAGGGAAAAAAGAATAAAAATAACATTTGAGGCAAAAAACTTGCCAGACGTGATAAGTACTAATGTAAATTGTCACATCTGAGATACACAGGGAAGGGTTCACAGTCCCTCTCACTGTCTCAGGACAAGGCATGCAACAGGGAACTTACCTGTGCTGGAGTAACGGACCTTTAGCAGAGTAACTACTCCTTGTCTTGTGGCTCAGTGAGCACCACCCTGATCATGACTGCCCCAGCCTGCAGGTGCTGACACACAGCACAAATCCACCTTAAGTACTTGTTTCTGGGCACTCAAAGGAGGATCAGTTTTATTAAGCCAGTTTGAGGCTATCAAAAAAGATGATACTCCTGATAGCTCAGGACTAAAATAACGTAGTGCATTACACATGGTGTAATAAAGATAGCTGGAAGCATTATGAAATGGCTGGAGAAATCTCCAACATTAATATTTGATTCAAGATCTTTTAGTTGTCTGTGGCATATTTAGATTGAGGAGGCTTGTGAGCGTATTTATTCTAAAAATAAATGCATGTAAATGTACACAGTCAACATCTCTTGATGCACCAGTGTGGCATTCAGCAATACACATAGCACAGCGAGAGCCGAGGCCCACCACAGCAGAGCACCAACCCTGTGCCCTCCACCCAAATTTAGAACTAACCCAACCTGCTTAATCCCCTGAGGGGGGCCCTTGGCAAAGCAGGTAGCAGCTCACATCCTTTCCCCTGGGCTGGCAGTGAAGCCAGCACAGCTTCCGAGTCACAGACACTCATCTGACGCAGCTCAGCCAGGTCCAGTGACCCAGAGGTGATTGCATGGCCCCCCAGCCAGCCTGGCAGCTATGCTGCTGCCCCTTCTCCACAGCACACTTGGGTCTTTCAACCAGAAACCATCTGCGGGGGAAGCCAGGAGCCCTAGTAGTAGGCAGAAGGCCCCAGGCTGCTGTGCAGAGCCTGGCCGTCTCCCCCAGAGCAGGCAGGCAGTGAGCACTGGATGTGAGCTCTGCAGGGACACCTTCTGTGTCAGCCCCGGCGAAGCGCTGCTGGGAGCTGAGCTATTCCTGAGCCTACCTGAAGGCAGAACTTGTTCATGCAGAAAGACACGTGTCTGCAGCCTCTGTTCCCTCCCTGGACCGCGTGGCCTTGCCAATATAAATGTTGGGCTGAGGTAGAGAAGTTAGATTTTCTTTCTCAGTTCTAGCACTATCCTATCTGCCAATGAAGTGACGCATGATTACCCTGTAAAAACCAGATCTGTCCTGCCCAGCCCTAATAAAGCAGCTTTCTGAGTAGGTCTTTGATGGGGGGGTTGCTGTAGCGAAGCGCCTTATGAAAACGCTGTGTCGTTTGCAATGATTCAGGAAGCCAGCGTATGGCTGTGTGGTGGCTCTTAACCTAAAGCAGTGCAGCTCTGGAAAGGGCTGACCAGGTCCTGTGGTGTCTGGGAGCTGTCTGGTGGGCAGCTCTGGTCTGGTCTTATGGTCTGAACAGGCAACTCAAGAGGGGTTTGGCTGAACCATTTTGCCCTTCTCCAAGCTGGACAAGGTTAGGCTATCTAATGAAGACTGAGTTTGCAACGTGTTCAACAAGATCTGTTTTGCAGGCACAAATATTATTGTTATTAGAGACTGAATTATAAAATCATCTCGTGTTTTTAAAAGATATCATTTCTGAAAAACATTTGTGAATTTTCCAATCCCTTGAAAGCATGTTCTTTTGCAAAGCCTTTTCATTTTCTGTTTCCTTAAGTAAGTGGGGTGATTGTGCTTTATTTTAAAAAATAATACAAATTAAAATGAAATAATAAAAATACATATTCTATAATATATATTATATTAAAAACATGATCTATAATATTATAAATAATTATATAATGTAAATATTATAACGAAAATAAGAAGAGGAAACAAATTAGACTCTCAACTTTACTGTTTTTCCAACAGCACTGTTTCAATGCTCCTAAAATTATTTCACACAGATTTTTTTTAATAACTCAGTTTTCTCTCAAAAGAGAATTATTAGCAAAACAAATTTTCTTATAGGCATAAACTTGAGATCAATTAGGCGTTCTCCCCACTTACACGCTTTTATACATTTTCCAGAATCTTCTATTTCACAGCAAGGGTTGAATAAAAATAAGGGTCAAAATCTTCCCCAAACCCTATTTACCCTCCTGGATTTTCCTGTATTCAAACACTATGATTTTCTCACTTTCGTCTCAATTTAATGTTAAAGAGTGCTGACTGAGAGGGGGTTTCTTGCTTTAATTGAAGGAGTTATTTTTAAAAGAAAAAAGGAAATAGTCAACTGAAAACTCTTACTTGCCACAAGTATTTCAGGACTTTGCATATCCCACCAGAATTCCAGCCCTCCTTCCCTGAGGTTTCTCATGGACTTCACACTCAGAGAAGGTCTCTTCTTTCTCCTGGCTCCTCTAAATAAAAAATAACCACAGTTTTGGACTTGCCACTGTATTGTCCTGGTTGGCAACTTCCAGCTTGCTGGCGATTGCTTTTGTCTGATTGCTTTGGCAAGTAATTCAGCCTGCGAGACGACCGCGATTCCTCATGGCTGACATGGGCTGCTTTGTGCTCATGTCACAATGTCTTTGGGAAATTGTTAGCTCACACTGCGGTAATTCAATTTTGATGAATACCCCGTAACTTAATTTACTCTGTGGCCAAACACAATTGTATAAGCAAATTGGTTCTGTCCACACCCATCGTACCTTCGCAGGGCAGCACTCCGATATTAGCTGCTTGGAGCTGTGATAGGTTGTGGTACAGGCACGGGAGCAGAAATGGTGTTTTTAGTTTCACAGTATGGCTTTCATAGAGGTTCTTCACTGAATGAGGAAATAACAGACCAAAACAAAAAAGAATTACCCTGATGAATCAGAAAAGGTGAGTTGTGACAGCAGCCGAGAGACCCCGGCGGTGACTGGACACCGCGGAGTGAGGTCCTGCTCAGAGTCCAACCCAGCAGCAGGCTCTTTGCCAAGAAGTGCACAGCACAAGTACCACAGAAATGGATTTCAGTTCAGCAGCCATGCTGGTCGTGAGTTAGGCGTTGCCGTCACTAGCATCACAAGCGGCACAGTTAAAGAGAACGAAAAGTTCCTCTCTGCAATACCAGGAACAACCGAGTTGTTGTGCTGCTCAGGCTTCGTCTGTGCCACACAGCCAATGCACTTGCCACAAAGACAGAGGTGTGTCCAGGGCCCCACTGCACTGGTAAGAAAGGTAGCCTCATCTTAAACTTCTACTGGAATCTAAAATTGGATCCCTAAAACCTACATAACTGCCTTCACATTAATTTTGATGCTGGCATACCTATGGTGGTTGTCTGTGAGGTTCTGTTGCAGAGAGCACCTCCCTTAGGAGGAGAGGCTGAGGGAGCTGGGTCTCTTGAGCTTGGGGAAGAGGAGACTGAGGGATGACCTCATTAATGTCTATAAATATTTGAAGGGTGGATGTCAGGAGGATGGAGCTGGGCTTTTCTCAGTGTCATCTAGTGATAGGACAAGGGGCAATGGGTGTGAGCTGGAACAGAGGAGATTCCACAATATGAGAAGCAACTTCTTCACAGTGAGGGTGACGGAGCACTGGAACAGGCTGCCCAGGGAGGTTGTGGAATCTCCTTCACTGGAGATGTTTGAAACCCACCTGGATGTGTTCCTGTGTGACATGGTCTAGGTGATCCTGCTGTGTCAGGGGAATTGGACTAGATGATCTTTTGAGGTCCCTTCCAATCCCTAATGATTCTATAATTCCATGATTCTATGTTTTGGATAACAGAAAATTGAAGGCAAAATCAATAGAAGTTTGCTGAATAATGTTTACTTTACATTATGGAACTGTTAGTACACAGATATTATCAGCATTCTAATATTTAAACCTAATAAAAGAGGAAAAGCAACATCAGAGAGCAGCTAACACCAACCAGACAATTCTGTTCCCTTCAGAGTCACCCTGTGAGTTTGACTTTCACTTACTCCATGAGTGCTTTGTGCAGGCACAGAGTTTTCAGGGGGGGAGAGGGTGATGTTTTAAAGGAGACCAGAGGAGCACCACTCCAGAAATGCAGTGTGAAGCTGCTCAGTCTCACCTTTTTAAAAACCCTAACGTTATTGATCAGGATGCGATTATATCATGGGTCAGATCAGCCCAGCCGGGTGTTATTTCCAGAATCACAGTTATCACTACCAGTCCCTCACACCACACTTTCCAAATACCCAGTTTGAAGCTACAGATGTTTCCAGGCACTCTCAAGGCAAACATGTGGCCCAAGCTCCTTACAGCTTTTCTTTTAATGGATCAAGATGGCCTTAAGAAGGTGCTTAGCATATGCTTCCCGTTTGCCCTCTCTAACCCACCGAGGGGCCTGGTGAGTCTGCAGATACTCCCCGCTGCCCAGGTGCCTGGCACTGGAGGAAAGGTGCTATTTAGAAACTTCACTATCATGAACGCTGCATCTTTTGACATTTTAAATACATGTAAAAAGTTTGACTCTTCTCACCAAACCCTTTGCACATGCCGTGCTGCACCTTCTTCAGTTCAAGGTGGGAGTTGATGACAGGCACCCTGTGGCAGAAGGCACCTGGTCAGCAGACAGCAGTTGCCAGCTTGACAGTCAATCAGTCCTGCTCGTTTGCAATCTTGTGTGTAGACTTCAGCAAGTGGTAAAAATTGATGGAGGTGCAAATAAACATTAGAGAAATTTATTTGCAGAAATCAGTTGAGATTCTGGCTTGGCCAGGGGTGTTCATCAGAAATAACATTTGTTGTTTGTAGTGTGTGCCTAAGGATCAACTGTTATAAACTGTGGGCGTGTTATTAGAGGAGATAACTGGAAACTTTACTGGTATAAACCATGCAAAGGGTGCAGATTAAAGCCACGGATGCTTTGCACAGCCAGGAGCCACCACAATGGCTTGTTTCTTGTTATTCCCGGTGTTGCTTTTGCTCCCTGACAGCAGCAGGCTTTGTTTGTTAACAGGTAGCTTTTGGTGGGGCTATCTTTGACAAATTCAGGTTTCTCTATCATTCCTGTGAACAGTTGTGGCTGATAGAGGGCATGATCATACAGAAAAAAGGCAAACTGTAGTTGCATTGCTTGTTCACAGGCAGCTTTGAAGGTGAGTTTCTGTCTTGATGTAGATTTGCAGAACCAAGAGACACTTTTAGCCAGACTGTGCTGGCCTTCAAGAACTGAATCATTCAACAGTGTCATGGGTTACAAACCCTTACCTTGTGCTTCAGACACTGTGTGTGACTCTGTCCTTTCCCAGTAAGAAAAGCACATGGGTGGATGCTGTCCCGAGCAGGGCTGACTGCCACAGCGCCCGCAAATGCTTTGCTGGCTTGGGATTTAGGCACCTGCAGAACTGACACTATCTATAAAATACTTATTTCATTCTATAAAAATGGATTCAAAATGAAATTAAAACTAGAATCAAAATGTAGATGTACATAAAACAGATATTTTTTGACCAACAGTTTGGATATTGATCTTTTTGAGTTTTGGGTTTCACTCAATCCGTTTCTAATCTGCGGTGAAATCTCAGGTTCTTTCCCCCAAAGGTGGTCTCTATCAAGATGCAAGCTGCTTTAACAGTAGATTAACCACAGTGATTAATGATGATAATGGCTGGGTGCTTTTGTCGCTAGCAAAATTGCATGACCGCATGGAAGCTTTAAAAACAGAATTAAAAAATAGCATTGTTTGATCGGTTTCAAGAAGATTGTAAATGCCTTGAGATATTGATCCGTCCTGCGCGTCTCACTATAAGGATGCTCCCTGCCTGCTGTGGTGTGCTTAGATACAATCTAATAAGAGCTCATTGAATAATAAACAACGGTAGCCACCCAATCCTAAAAATTTAGATTGACGGAATTCCCTCCCCAGTGCAGAGCAAAATACCTAGAGCTGCCCATAAACCCATTACTGTCCACTCACCCATAAGCCAATAGAAGATTTTAGATTATTGGAACTCTTAGCTTTAAGAGAAATTGCTTTCCTAAATTTGACCTCCCACACTAAATATAAAATATGGACCATCTGTAATGAAGGGATTGCAGCCCAAATAGCTATCATCTCTCGGTGGCAAAGGTTAGGAGGTTGATGCACATTGGTTCCATGGGGATGTGGATGTTGATGACCTTTGGCATGAAAATGGTCACTTGGAGCTGTAATGTGAGAGAAAGGGGTCGGGTATTAGCCACTAAAGACTCTCTGATGCTGTGTCCTTGTAGGCTTTTACAGCAAAAGCTGTGGAGGCATTATGGGAAACAGCATCAAATCCCATCTACCAGATCTGAATATGATACAGAGGAGAAGTGAAACTGGATATATGCTCCATTTAGGTAACATTTCTTCATTTCTTAAAAGGACAAATGTCGTCTCAGCTTGTATAGAATGTTCATTTCAAAGACAAAAAAGGTAATTTTGGTGCTTGCAGATTAATATTTTGCTGCTCCTGGACTCAACACTTTATTTGACTGCTTGTGATGGGCCAAGTGTCCAAGCACAGAGATGTGCTCCCTTGTCTCATTTACTTAAGGAATTAAGTACGGTCGAGAAGAAAACAAAAATACAGTGTGTGGTTAAATGAAATAGCTGCTGTCCATACCCTGTGTTTTAGTGTAATTCCTGTAAATGATTGTGAGAGGCTATAGACGGAAACGCAGCAAACACAATGTTCCTTTTTGATCAGCAGCTTTTAACAAAGGAAGGATGTTGAACATCTGAAGGTAGGGAGTGCAGAGTTCACTGCAGGTCACCATTAAGGACAAGAACAAGGTAATGTAAGAGGCTGTGTGATTCCAGGTTGACAGGAGGATTTTAAAAGATCAAAAGTGTTTTATATATATGTTATAGAGGACCAGAAGTGCTTTCAGTCAACAGATGAAAATGCTAATGTTCAGAAATGATGAAAGCAGGACGAATGTGGTGGTGAATTCCAACTGAGTCATCAAAACAACAAGTATTCTTAGTCTGTGGGTTTTAAAAGATTTTTGCAAATTACCCATCAGTGCAGGTGCAGTAAAAATAGTAATTGTGCTGCGATGTGAAGAGTTCCCTGCTCTTGTTGTTTGGGGATGGCAGAGTTGACAGCGAGGTGCAGCTTGCAGCATCCATTCTTTTACATCTTTTGCATCTTTTTGAATAAGCTTGTGAATTCATTCAGCGACATGTTGTGCCCCCAGCAGCAGCAACAGAAATGTTTGTACTCTGTAATTAAGGAGCTAAAGATAAAAGAAAGGAAGAAAAAACTCATAGCTGTTTCTGATAGAACCTTCATCAGTTTAGTGTGAAAAAGAAAAATGATGGAGTAATATTGCCACCAGCAATTCCTCAGTCAGGTGACTTTTTTGCTAGATCAATTCTGGTTGCTAAGCAACAAGCAAAAAGGAACATTTATGTTTTGGTAAATCTTTTATTTTTGAATATTCTGTGCTGGAGTTTCATGTACTGTATCTGGTATTGATGCTGTTCATTCAGGGCTCCCTGTACCTTCCAAGCCTTAAAAGGCCATCTTTTCTTATTGAAAAAGGAAAACTTTTGCGTCTAATGCACGTTTGAAAATACAAATCAGAAGCAGTGACTAGAGAATTGTAAAAAGAAAGCAATGGAAAAATGATTAAAACAGCTCTGACATTTTTGGTTAATGATATCTACATTAATGAGTTAATTGCCAATGCACCACATTTTATGCCACTATCAAATATTAATGTTATCAATGTTATAATAATAGCATCTATTGATATAATTGAAGCTTGCTTTCCAATAGGTGTCAGCATGAATAATACCATTGCAGTATTAAAATCAATAATAAGAATATTAGGAGAGCATTATAAAATGTCAATACAATGAAAACCACTTAAATAAATGCTTGATATAAAACAAGCTGACTAAATATACTAAGCTATGATTTCAAAGAATAAATCCGCAGCCCTGTGTGTAACAGCTCAAACATTGCAACTTCACCAGTCTTAAAGGCATCAGACTGAAACTAATCATGCAATGCAGCCATAGAGAAAATCTCTTTATTTACAGTGAGAAAATAAAGAGTACATGATGTATCTGAGGAAATGATAAATATTGGAAGTAGTTTGATGTTACATTTAGCATAAAGCTTTGTGCTGCAACGGTTCAAAATCTGTCAGCGAATGTCAAGGACTGTCTTCCTTTGAGGTCAGTCCAAGCGAGGAAGAACGTGTGCCTGGCCAGCTTATGCTGAGTGTAAAGAGTTCAGCAGCCCAGCCCTGGGAGAGATCTAGAGAAATAAAAATTCCATTTTTCCAACTTGAAAGTTCTTGTTGACCTGTGGCCATTGCTGGTCCATTTCAATAGCAGCAAACTGGCATAAAGATGTGCATGAGGAATTCTCATGCCTTTCAGCAACTGATAGTGATGCTAAAAATAAGAGGTGGCAAGAAGGAACCTTTGAAAATTTAGCATACGGGTAAAGCCAGAGCTGGTTTTGTGGGATAGAATGCAGGATAACTATTTGGGGAAAAAAGGTGCAGTTAAGGTGCTTAATTGACGTCTAGAGGACGAGAGGAAATGCTCACATAGTGTGGACTGTTGTTTGCACCAGCCTTCGTCCCAAAAGCCACAAAGAGCTCGGTGGTCACTTGCAGCTGCCTGATGTAGGGGCGTCTGTTCCTCATCGAGGCTGTCTTTGTCATGTCAGCATTCTGAAACAAGCAGGAGGATTGCCTCTCCTACAGCTGCATAGCTGATCAGAAGAGAAGGGGGCTGGCAAAAGCAACCTCCAGAGATGGTGAGCGTGGCCAGTCCTAGTAAACACTGATCCCCAAAGACAGGCCTTGCTGCCAGGGAGTAGTAATTTACTGCAGAAGGAGAATTTGCTTGATGTTCTGCCTCACGTGGCAGCTGAGATAGGTGAGAGTCTGCAGGGTTCAACTGAGGAACCAGGTCCAAGCACCCCTTCCCAGTAAGGTCAGCAGCTGCAGCAGCCCTTTTCAGGGCACTGTAGCACAGGCACATAATTAAACCAGCAAAGGCCAAGAGCACTCTGAAGAAGCCTCCAAGTTATTAGCTCTGGCTGCCCTGCCATTTTTGACTGCCTGTGATAATGATCTCCATGCTCCACAAGGCAGGGTTGGCTACTGTGGAGACACAGTCCATTTGAAAGTTTACCTGGGAACTCCATAAATCAAAACTACTAATCTGAAGTCTTTTTATTGCCGGTGTTGTCTTCAGCTATGCCTGCCAAAAAAGTTTTAAGACAACTCAGATTTATTTGCCAAAAAATATTTGACATTTACTTCATTACTCAGTGGATTGCACTCCTTTCAAATAAATTTTCCAGTGATCTGGACTTTCACCATGAAAATCTGTACAGTGAACTCCTAGTTTATTATGCCTACTTGAAAAGGGTAATTTAATAAGGCACCAGTACAAATACTTAATTGTGCAATGGCTATTGACAATGCCTTTAAACAGTTGCATATTTGCCAGATTTAGCTAATGGAAGTAGAATTGCCACTTAATGTCTCAGTTTGCACTGGCCGAAAATAAATTGTATCTGACATTCCTCTGGCTTTTAAAGGACATATTTAGATATTTACAGTCAGATTGATCTATTGTTGCATTTATGTGTCTGTTGTGAAAAAGCATAGATAGAGATGCTTATTTACACATTCAGTATTTGTAATAGCTGCACAGGATCTGATGTTTCACAGGCTTGAGATATCAATGTCAGGGAGAGGCGACTGAGAAGAACTTGACTAAATCTATTTTTCCCACATTGTGTGGATTTGTTAAATATGAAATAATTTGCTGGAACAGGCCACCTTTAACAACATTTCCATTTCTAACAAGTTTGGAAAAAGAAGTTACAAATTGGCCCAACAGGATTTTGCATCATTTGCTAGAAGCCAGTTTGTTTGGAAAAAGTAATTTATAACAAAAATAAGGCAAAGTGTGAAAGCAAAATGATGGCAGTCTGAATATTTGAAACCAAAAGGTTCTTACTGGCCTAAGGTTTTGGTTCAAAAAACTTTGATGCTGTTTCATTCTGATTTAGGATGCAAATGAGAACTGCAGTATTGAAAGTGCTCATGAAATGAGAAAACTCTTTCATATTGAGTTCCAGTGCAGATACATTTAACTCATATTATATTCCCCATTAGAAATATAATTGCTCATCTCTGGACTTCCCCTTTTTCTCACACTTCATTTAAGACTCCAAAAACTTTTTCTAATGAAGCAACTAATCATCATATTAAGAGGCTCAGCAGCGATTGGATGATGAGTATGGTGGTGCTGCATTTGTTCCAGTGGCCAGGGCCTTTCTAACTTCTACAGGGCATGACCTGTAAAGTGTGAATCTCTTTCATTTTGGTGGGAAATTTCACATTTAACAATTTTCTGTAGATGTGAAGATTCATTTGTAGATTGATAAGTAAGAAGATTTCTACTTTAGATTTCCGAATTGTTGAGGCATAGCAAACCTTACACGTATGCAAATGTCCAGGGGGAGCCATTTACTCGAGTTCACTTTCACTTCACAGCTTTGCTGAACATTGAGGTGGTCTCTACTCAACCAGCATATACAGATGCTCCTCCCATTTTAACTCCCATTGTTAAGATACAATCAGGAATCACTTTATTCCCATTGTTTGTACAAATCCAGAAATTACTTTGTGCCTTGCACTGCTCAAATCACAGGGCAGGACCACATTTGGCAGAAAAGGACGAGCTCTACCATTTTGAATCAGGTTTTGCTAGGTCTGTGTGCTGTCTGGGAGCCAGGATGAGTGCTGAAGCAGCTTCTCTTGGTGAGCCAGTGATTGCTTGTTTCCATTCTTCCTTTGGATCTCAGGCCTGAGGAGTGTCATAGCTGAAAGCAGTAACTATTTCCATGCACAAGATTTAATGCTGGAAGAGAATTTAAGTGTTTGAGTGTCATAGCTGAGAGCAGTAGCTATTTCCATGCACAAGATTTAATGCTGGAAGGGAATTTAAGTGTTTTTTGCCTTGTTTCCTGTTGCTTGTGAGCAAAGAATAAGTCATAAATTCATGATTCTTAACCTTCCCCTTTGTGTGTGACTACTGGTTTGTGAATGATTTGAAATCAACCTCACATTTGCCAGCATCCAGAGAAATGCAGCTAAACTTTGCTGCCTAGACCAACTGCACCATGCATGAACAATAAGTAGAAATAAATACCAAGGTTAGTAGTTCTGAATGCTGGGCCAGAGACCGATCAACTCAGGAATACGTTACTCTAAGCTCTGTCTCACCAGACTGGAGATGTTCTCCAGTAGCCTGCCATTTCTGTGCCTGGAGAATGCCTGAGGGTAAACGGTGACAGAATTTCTATCAAGTGTGCTGGGCTGGAACCATTAAGTGCTTTTAAGGGAATAATAGAACTTCAAATGTAACATGGGAATTTTATGGATAGTCAGCATACTTAATGTGCTTGAATATAAAGATGTGTTTAAATAACTTGATGACAGATACTTCTAAAACTGCAGGTCAGTCAGCTCTGAAAATATTAATTTTAGATAACAAAGTAAGAAGGTCCTAGATGAAAATATATACATTAGCCAGATTAGGATCTAACTTTGAGACTGATGCTGTGTGCTTTGTTGCATCCAGACTTCTGCCTTGCCTGCACTTAAGTTTAAATTATAAGGCTGCATTAATTTGCTTTGTTAATTAGAATCATAGAATCACTACGGACTGGAAGGGACCTCGAAAGATCATCTAGTCCAATCCCCCTGACAAAGCAGGATCACCTAGACCAAGTCACATAGGAACACATCCAGGCGGGTCTTGAACATCTCCACAACCCCCCTGGGCAGCCTGTTCCAGTGCTCTGTCAACCACACTGTGGAGAAGTTCCTTCTCAGGTTGATGTGGAACCTTCTATGATCCAGTTTAAAACCATTGCCCCTTGTCCTATCACTACATGACACTGAGAATAGCCCAGTTCCATCCTCCTGACACCCTCCCCTCAAATATTTGAAGACATTAATGAGGTCATCCCTCAATCTCCTTGTCTCCAAGCTAAAGAGACCCAGCTCCCTCAGCCTTTCCTCATAAGCGAAATGTTCCACTTCCTTCATCATCTTCGTTGCTCTACACTGGATTCCCTCCAGCAGCTCCACATCCCTCTTGGACTGAGAGGCCCAGAACTGGACACAATAGTCCAGGTGTGGTCTCACCAGGGCAGAGTAGAGGGGGAGAAGAACCTCTCTTGATCTGCTAACCACCCCGCTTCTAATCCACCCCAGGATGCTGTTGGCCCTCTNAAGTCAAGATAGATGACATCCATGGCTCTGCCCTCATCCATCCACCTGGTTACACCTTCATAAAAGGCTATCAGGTTGGTCAAGCATGACTTTCCCTTTGTGAAGGCATGCTGACTGTCCCTAATGACCCTCCTGTCCTTGATGTGCCTGGAGACAGCCTCTAGAACAAATTGTTCCATCACCTTTCCTGGAATGGAGGTGAGGCTGACCGGTCTATAGTTACCTGGATCCTCCTTCTTTCCCTTTTTAAAGATTGGGGTAACATTCAGCAGGGGGCCTACGCTGCCTCTAGTTTTAGTTTTACCCTCAGTGTATTTAAAGAAGCCCTTTTTGTTGCCCTTGACCTCTCTTGCAAGGTTTAATTCCAAGGAGGCCTTGGCCTTTCTAGTTGCATCCCTGCATTGTCTTACCAGAGCCTTATAGTCACCCCAAATGTCCATCCCCTCCTTCCATGACCTATAAGCTTTCTTCTTCCTCTTCAGTTTGCCCTGCAGTTCCCTGGTTAAAGCCTTTCTGCAAGTCTTCCAGCTGCTGACCACATCTGTTTTCTTTTGTCTGCATAATCATCATGTATTTGTAAACCCCAGTCCCATGGTGGTCTCATCAACCTGGGTGTGTTGTGACACTTGTAGAGTAACAGAGCAGAGTCAACAAGTTGAAATTTAAAGGAAGATCACACAATGAGTGAAAGGACCATTAATTGTATTTCTGTTCTCACTGCATTCACCAAGAAGATATCCCAATACTCTTGTAGTGCTACTGCATAGGGTGCCACTTCTTTTGATGCAAACTAGCAAGTCTGGTTATTCATTCTGTGACTATTTGCAGTTAGATGATAAATTTTGGTACCTGTTGCAAGTGTGCTCTACTTAGAACCTCAGGCAATTGCTTTTGAGGCAGCCACGGGTTGTTTTCTTCCCTGAGCATTCATTTTGCTGATGCATATGCTCAGATGGAAACAACCATTGGAAGGGGAAGTAGTAGTAGGAAGGTTAACAGCTTGATTCTCAGCTTACAAAACTTCTGATGTGTCGTAGAGAGGAATGGACTTTCTAGTTCATACCATGATGGCTTTTTGTACCCCTACTTGCTTGGGCAGCAGCACACGAGCAAGCTGTGTGATTTAGGTCAATGCACTATTCTTTTGCTCCTAGAACAGTGGTTAAGAGTTGCCCTCCGCTGACTTTGTTTTTCTGGCTGGTTTTATTTCTGACGTCTTTGAAGTGCTCAGTTGGTTGCATGTCATGCAATAATAAATACGCAGAGAGGGGCAAAACACAAAACAGTAGAGTCAAGTGGTCAGAGCAGGAGGAAGCAGGAGAGAAACTGGATTGTGATCCTTGAGTCCGGCAGGATTAACCCCTCTGTACTGAGTGGTGTAAGGACAGCTCAGCTCCAGTGATGCAATGACACAGACTGCTACCTAAACTACAGGATCTCGTATTTGGAGTTTGCTCTCTCCGCTGATTCAGATTTGCCAAAGTTCACTATTTCAACAGTAAGCAGCCCTGGAAAATTCCACTCACTGCTGGAGAGAGAATGAATTTGTGCTGCTCTGAGAGGTGAATAAAAAGCCCCTGTTCGTGGTTTGGCTATGAAGAAGTGCATGTGGGACCTCCTGTGTAGGAATATGTTTGTGTGTGTGTGCACATTCATTCTTCCACATGTTTCCAGCAGTGAAGCAGATACTCCAAGCTCCCAGTCATTTACCTCACTCTGTTGAACAGCTGTTGTCAGGCCATTGGGAAAGTTTTTCTGTCGAGATCTGGGCCACAGCAGCTCTGTAAGGGAAAAGTCTTTCATGCTTTCACGGAGCACAAATCTGTAACCAAACTTTCATTCAAAAGCCTGTAAATGTCCACAGGGAAGATAACAATTTTCTCCTCTTGCCACTGTTTTGTAGAAAAAAAGAACAAACCTAATAATAGAGAAAAAAACCAAAACCACCTTACAACAAGGAGTAATAAAAAGGTAATCCATAGTCTGGGGCCTTGTGTAAACATGAAGAATTTATTACATTTTTCTTATTCCAGGTGGAGATTGTTAAAGGCAGGCTTACTTCTGAACTGTCCAAAATTAACTTTCTTGGAGTACAAAGTTTCACTACATGCCTTCAAATTAACATGCTGGATAGTCTGCAAACAAGATAATCTGAAGCAATACAAACACGGTGAAAATAAGGGGGAAATAAGTACAGGTGGTCCATGGGTACCCTCCTGGGGCTTCTCCCTGGCAGGGTCCTGGAAGACACCGAGGGCAGTGCAAGCTGCTTTGGAAGGAGCTCAGCTGCATTGGAGTCAACAACTGCAAAATAGTCCTCAGAAAAAAAAAGAATTGAGAGAGGAGCCAGCCAGAGCAACAGTATCCTGTGCTTGGTTCAGTTTGAGTATTTTCTGCTGTGTTCACCGACTGCTGCTCTGCCACTACGTGCGTCATGAGGCAGCTCAGGTTCCCTTCACTCAACGTGCTGTCCACACTTAACCCACCCCTCATAACTGACCTCACACCTCCCCCAAAACCTGTGCAGGTAACCACTGTTTGATGCTCAGACCTTGTTGGGTTGTGCATTCAATACCCTATCCCTGCTGTCTGTGCTTTCGATTAAGATTCCAAGCATTTGGGACAGACTTTGTAGTTTGTTTTTACAGACTGAAAAAGCAGGGTCTGATTTTGTGGTCTCTACATAATGGCTGTCATTATGTTCTCTACTATAAGCTCGGTTCCTCACCGTTAATGAAAACTACTCTGGTAGCAAGGTCACAGTGAAAAACTCTTCCTGTTGCCTCAAAGCACTTTTCCCATTTACTTATTGATATTCTAACTGATGTTGAATTGTTGTGGCTGCGAGACCTGTTGTTGTAGTTGTGGTTGTAGATCACAGCAGTTTCACCAGGAGACGACCTGATTCAGAAAGTCTTCATAACCTGTGCAGTCTTGCAAGTCTTCCTATTGAAGATTCTTAGCAAATTCTTGTCCTTCTTTCATCCTCTTCAGGGAATCTGTGTCACAGTTACACTGACTCTTCATAGAATCATAAAATCGTAGAATCATTAGGAACTGGAAGGGACCTCAAAAGATCATCTAGTCCAATCCCCCTGACACAGCAGGATCACTCTTGCTACTACTAAGCCCACTATGATGTTATCTGTTGTAGTTGAGATAAACTAATATGTTTGAAAACTTTATTTTTGGCTCAAGCAGTCAAAAATAAAACTTTTGAAAGTTCACTTCTCTCTTCTCTCTTTCTAAGCAACCAGAAACCCACCCAGTTGCAGACAGGCGTTTTCGAACATAACGTGAGTCTGTTGTATAATAGGCATAAATAGCTTTGTTTTCACACTACATCACATTTTGAACTCAATGAGCGTCTCAGCTGTAAGAACCCATCAGTTAGAGGTCAGCAAGAAGAAGGAGTGTCTTTATCTGCAGGCAAAGTTAAGATCCTTGCTCCAATCTCACCATGATTTTAAGGCAGACTGTTAAGGAGCTATGGAAAGCTACACAAACGCCAATCTGTACCATCAGTGTGAATCATCTTGCTTTTATAAATCCTCTGCAAAACCTTATAGCTGCATCCTCTGCTCACCATTAAGAGTATAAAACCACAGGAAGACTTACTAACACCAAATGAGTCTGTGTTTCAGACATGAGCGAAGGAAAATGGCTTCTCTTGATTGGACACACCTTCATTTGCAGCCAAATTCCCTGCACACGACCTGTTTCATTACTTCTATTATTTATAGCATTATGTGTGCTACTAGACCTTCCTGGTTCACAGGTTGCCCTGATAATAAAAATGACTATGCAGAGTGTTCAGCACCTGACAAAGCAGAATTTGTTGCTCAGCTCCAGAATCCTCGCCTCCCACTCCTACCTGTAGGACAGGAAATGGATATATACGTGTCTGAGGGAACTGTGATCGATGACGAGCCCAAACGGGGATGTCCCTGAATGCTGTCATCATGCAGAAGCTGGAAATTTTGTAAATATTTGACCAGTTCTGAAATAAGCAGAAAAAACCCCATCCACAATCAAATTGCACAGAAATTCTTGGGCGTGCATCCACACTGCAGCACAGAGAAGGCAAAGCCTGACAGGCATGGCACAGCAAGCTTCAGCATCTCACTGGCCGACAGCAACAGCTCCTCTCAAGTACATAGCTGGTGTTTGCCTGCACAGTGATGTTGTCTGCAGACACACGTGCACAGTTCAGTAAAATCAATGGAACATCTCCATGGAGCTCAGTAGGTTTCAGATTTCTTGCTTCATGCACCATGAAGGCACATGTGGGTCTGTTATTGTATGTTCCACTCTTTCATGCGGATGTGCATAAAGAGGTCGGTATCATAACTCTACACAAGAATATGGTTCTTGCACAGAAACCAGAACAGAAAGTTCACTCTTCACTTACTGTGCTGTAAAGGGGTGCTGACCACTTAGCAGATTCCCCTATTCTTCACACAAGTTCAGTGGCAGAATCCAGTCCTTAGTCACAGATGGATTGCTGAAAAGGAAATTGCTACTTAAAGCCAAATCGTGACCTCACTTCCCAGATTATAAATACAGAGTGATCCTTCTGACTTTGGTGAAGTCACCTGTGCTTGGAACAGTGTAAATGAGGCAACATTTGGAGCTACGTTATAAAAATTCAATGCTTGGGATGCTTTAGGAGACAGTGCACTGTGGCATTAAGACATGAGTGAAGTCGCACACACAGCTCATCCTATGAAAACTCTGCTCTTGGTCTGCTTTAAGGTGATTCGTAGGATTATGTCGTTATGTGAGATTCCCCCGTTTATGATAATGGCATTAACACTGCAGTCCCCTTCTGATGTGGTGTCAGTTACACTCTTCACTTTCAGGGACTAACACTTTGAAATTTCAAAATACTTGAAGATACTGTAACAGCCAGCACTGCCAATACAGCATGGAACTGCTACTTCACAATTCAAGTAGTCAGCTATTGACTCGTGGCAATCTATATCTGCATTAAAATGGTGAGTTTTGGATTAATGTGGAGCTGAAAGCCCAACTGAGGCTCTTTGCTGCCAGCCTGTCTCTGTAATTGCAGCATGGATTTCACCAACCACAAAGGGCAAAATGAATGTGATCATCCCTAGCAGTCGATAGCACATTGATTTTTTTCACTGTACGATTCGCACAAATATTGAAGCTCATTTTTTAAGCAAGGAGGATTATTAATCTACATTTCTTTAAAAATAAGTCCATTTTGAAGGATGGTACCTTGTAGAGCTTATTTAATGTGCAATATGTAAATCAGATAAGGTAAATGTTTGTTTTTTTCTTTTTAACCAAAAATTGGCATTCTCGACAAGCTGTGAAACCTCATCCTCACCATTGTGTTGTCATGTGTCAGAGCGTTTGGTTAAGAGATTAAAGAAGGAAATGTTGGCAGGTCTCCTTCTGGTCAATGGTCTGCGTTTTCTTCGTTTGGTTTCATTTTCACTAACCCCTGATGTAAACAGCCTGTGTACAACATCACCTGTGGTTCCTAGGATGAAACAATGATTCAGGACCAGTTCTTCTCTAAATGGATGTAGTTAATCTGTGGTCTAACAAATGTGCTTGAAGTCAAGGGAACAGAGAAAGTTCCTGAGAACTGCATTTCATTTTGCCATTGGCATTGCCTGTTTCTTGGGCAGTGACTGCCTGAAGTGATGTTTTCAACTGTACCGCTATGAGAAAGGAGCAGGGACCAGATTTACTGCCCTTTCCTCTGTGTGTGCACAAACTGACCGTGGTTTTTAATACATCCCAGCTGCAAAATGAGCACACTCAGATTCAGTCAGTGCTTGGTAAGCCATAGGCACCTGTATGTGAATGTAATAAGAGCCACATGCAGGCTACCAGTTGACTTGTTTGACCATTGACTTTCTCAATTCTGAGTTTACCTTCCCAGTTCTTCAGGTCAGATTTGAAGATTTCTTCAAATGTGCATTTCCACATCACTTTCAGGAGTGCAGTGCTGGGCCACCTCTGTGCTGGATTTGGTCTGTTTGTTAAAAGTTTTGTTGTGGGAAATGCAACTAACAATAAGAAATATTCCAGGAGTGGCTTTAATGAAAAAGTAGATTATCTTTATGAATGTCCAGGGTCGGTCAGAGCTCTCCTGCTCCTTCCTTCATCCCTAGGCGATATTAATGAATGTAAAACCCCTCTTTGCCAAGGGGCAGTCTTGACTATCAAGTCTTCATTGGGATGGATTTGATTCAAACCCTTGGTAAACCTAGATAAAAATGCAGGGGGGTAAACTATAGTGTAGAAAAAAACACTGAGACACTATTTACCCTCTGCTTTCATTTTTTCACAGGCACAGCATCACACACTCCCAGAAACAAACCCATACTCAAGGAAATATTTATTTCCCTCCCTGTTCCAAGTTAAGTTGAGGCACCTTTCTTGAGTCAGAAATGCTCTTTTAGGTAAATGTGAAGACTAAGATACAATTAAAGCTGATCAGGTTCCTCACTGTCATAAACTCTCTTTCTGGCTTTAACCATTTGTCCCAGTAAAACCTGAAAGCAGAGCAATTGCTGGATGTCATGAGCTGTGTGTTTACTTTCATCAGGGTATTTAGCTACTTGCTCTGCAGACTTGCACTTGGCATACATTAACATCTCAACATGCCCTGCCTTCTATTCCAGAGACCAGTCAAATGAATAAATATCATGGAAGGGACCTCGTAAGATCATCTAGTCCAATCCCCCTGACACAGCAGGATCACCTACACCAAGTCGCACAGGAACAGGTGGGTTTCAAACATCTCCAGTGAAGGAGACTCCACAACCTCCCTGGGCAGCCTGTTCCAGTGCTCAACCTCACTGGGAAGAAGTTCCTTCTCATATTTATCTGGAACCTCCTATGCTTCAGCTCACACACATTGCCCCTTGTCCTATCACTACATGACATTGAGAAGAGCCTGGCTCCATCCTCCTGATGCCCTCCCCTCAAATATTTGAAGACATTAATTTGAAGACATTAATCCCTCAATCTCCTTGTCTCCAAGCTAAAGAGACCCAGCTCCCTCAACCTCTCCTCATAAGGGAGGTGTTCCACTTCCTTCATCATCTTCGTTGCTCTACGCTGGATTCCCTCCAGCAGCTCCACATCCCTCTTGGACTGAGAGGCCCAGAACTGGACACAATAGTCCAGGTGTGGTCTCACCAGGGCAGAGTAGAGGGGGAGAAGAACCTCTCTTGATCTGCTAACCACCCCGCTTCTGATCCACCCCAGGATGCCGTTGGCCCTCTTGGCCACAAGAGCACACTGCTGGCTCATGGGCATCCTGCTGTCCACCAGGACCCCCAGGTCCCTTTCCCCTACACTACACTCCAACAGCTCAGTCCCCAGCCTATACTGGTACCTGGGGTTGTTCTTGCCCAGATGCAAGACTCTGCACTTACCCTTGTTATACTTCATTACATTTCTCTCTGCCCAGCTCTCCAGCCTGTCCAGATCTCGCTGAATGACAGCACAGTCTGCAGGGGTGTTGGCGACACCACCCAGCTCTGTGTCATCAGCAAACTTGCTGACAGGGCATGCCAATCCCTCATCCAAGTCATCAATTAGTAGATTGAACAGGACCGGTCCCAGCACCGATCCCTGGGGCACTCCACTAGATCCAGGCCTCCAACTAGACTCTGTCCCACTGACCACTACTCTATGGCTTCTATCCTGCAGCCAGTTCACAATCCACCTCACTACACAATCATCTAGACCACGCTGCCTCAGTTTGTCTGCAAGGATGCTGTGAGAGACTGTGTCAAATGCCTTACTCAAGTCGAGATAGACCACATCCACTGCTCTGCCATCATCCATCCACCTGGTTACACCCTCATCAAAGGCTATCAGGTTGGTCAAGCACGACTTTCCATGCCATGCTGACTGTCCCTAATGACCCTCCTGTCCTTGACGTGCCTGGAGACAGCCTCTAGAACAAATTGTTCCATCACCTTTCCTGGAATGGAGGTGAGGCTGACCGGTCTATAGTTACCTGGATCCTCCTTCTTTCCCTTTCTGAAGATTGGAGTGACATTTGCTGTCCTCCAGTTCCTGGGCACCTCTCCTGATCCCCATCACTTAGAAAAGATGATGGAGAGTGGCCTAGCAATGACTTCTGCCATCTCCCTTAGCAGTCATGGGTGCATCCCATCTGGGCCCATGGATTTGTGCACATTCAGTTTGCTCAACTTATCCCTAACCCAGTCCTCATCAACCAAGGCAGCCTCCTCTCTTGCCTCAACTTCCTCTGGAGCCTCAGCAGTCTGGAGCTTGAGATCAAGACAGCCCCCAGAAGTATAGACAGAGGTAAAGAAGTTGTTCAGTATCTCTGCTTTCTCTGCATCCTCTGTCTCCAGGACACCCACCTCATTCTGCAGGGGGCCTACGTTGTCAGTCACACAAAAAGATAATTCCCTGAAATAAACTCCCATTCATGTTGTGATCTGAAGAAGTTCATTTTCCCTTACTTCCCCAAAGAACAGCCTCAACTCTAAAACATTTAAGGCATGAACTGTTCTTTCTGCTTGTAGTGTGCAGAACAGCAGGTCTGTAGGTCTTGGCTTAAACACCATATAAGAAACCCTGCTCCTGTAAGTGTAGTTCCAGACTGAGTAGCTGGTGACTGTTTGAGTTGTTTTGAGAATCTTTTTTCTTTCTTGTGTGATAGTTACCCGCAACAGTGGACGAATCATGATGAGAAGTTAGTAAGCTGTGCAGAGCTTTCTAGCATGCGTAGCGAAGAAAGTGCACGGGGTACCTCTCTTAACTCACCATATTCTGTGGTCACTACTTGGTTACACTACGAAATGCCTTGGCTGAACTGTATCTACTACTCTGGATATTTGGAAGAAGGAAGATGTTTTCCAGAGGTACCCAAGCAAAGGTATCACAAGTGAGCTTTCCCCAAAGGCTCCCAGTTCTCCTAATTATGCCTTTTTCTCTCCAGCTGTTTTTTACCTGACTTTCTGCTGTCCCACACTCGAGGAAGTCCTTTTCATCCTCCTGCTTCCCCTGATAGTGAGGATTTCAGGTGACATAAAGTCACTTCAGTGACTCCAGTGATACAGAATCACAGAATAGTAGAGGTGTGAAAATCATGATCAGAAGGTGGTCTGCTCCAACCCCTGCCACGGAAAAATCACCTAGAGCAGACTGGACAGGAACCTGAGAACAGAAATCAGCAAGATGTGGAACTAATGTGTCTGTAACATAGAGAAACAATTCACATATGTTTTTATCTGTCCACAAAACAGATAGGAGAGTTCCCTAAAGCACAGGAGCTCTGCTCTTGTGTTGCCAGAGACCTTCCAAACAGTGTGGCTAGTTCCTGCAATGTCTGTCCATGACACTAATGACAAGGTAGCTCATATGTTTCCCAAACCATTTCAGCTCATGACTATGTGACTTCCAATGACAGTGTCCTTTGCTTTTGCTCTTTTACCAGACTTTGCTGATGGACAGACTGATCATGGGGAAAGAGGCAATATATTTAAGGGGAAAAGTTAGGGGGGTTTGCCTGCAAGCTCATGGGCATAGATCACAAAATTAATCCATTCTCACAAACAAGAATCACGAAGCATAGAGTTCATGAAACACAAAAACACAGAAAAAAGAACACTAGTCTCTGTTTTCAGGAATAGTTTAGTAGTTTAGTCTACTGACTAATGAACCAGTAGTTGTAAAATAGATCTAAATGCTTTACACTACAATGTGCTGTCCAAATTCACCTCAAACTGATCCTGCTTTCTATATTTGCTCTTTTGTTATTTCGAAGTATCTGCAGTTGCTGGCATGCTGAGTTTGTTTATGCCTTCTGGTTCTGTTTCCATCTGAGTCTCTGTATGCTTGAATGTAATAGTAAAGCTTTTAAGGCAGGCAGGATGGTCTTGGGGTTAGAACATAGTAATAGGATTCTGGTCTCAGTGTGATGCTACCACAACCTTCCTCTGTGATCTTAGGCACATTACTTAGTCTTTGACTGATTCTTCTGCTCTGTAAAATGGACATTAAGATATTAAGCCCCTAGAGAGTTGTGTATCAAAAGTACAAAAAAGAAAAGTGCACAGAAATAGATGTTGCAAGGGCAAAAAAACGTCCCACTGTCCTGCAATCGCTGTTGAAATCTTTCCCTGAAGACTGTGGAGTCACAAGCTCTCAATTAAAACCATAATGGGAATGGAGAATACCTGCATTTTGCAGTGCTAGGTAGCTAATGAGCTGTGCAGAAAACACAGTGTGAGAACAGATGCAGAAGTACGCTCTGCGCAGTCGAGCTCATTTAATCCTCGGCATACCTGCTCTGTTTTAACCAAGCACCTAGAAGGCTGCTATCAGTTACCACATTAAGATTGTCAGGGTGCAGTTTGATGCAAAGAATGTCATTTGAACGAGATCCAAAGACGTTTGTATACGAAGCATCACTGGAAACAACTCCCAATTCCTTTGCAAGTGAATAAATATGTTTTCTCCATGGTTAGAGAACATTCTTTACTTAATTATTGATTAGCTGAGTCAAGCAAACTTGTAATCTTACCTAATGTGTTTTCATCTTCCATTTGCCCCAGCCATACATTAAAATTAGTAGTCAAACAAAAAGACTCTTCCTTCTCCCACCAGTCACTGTACAGTCTGCAGCTCTGGGTGGCACTCACCCATGTTGAGCAGCTCTGCTGAATTTTTCTGTGTTACAGCTCCATTGGGCTAAACTTTCCTCACCAGACCAGAGAGAGATGCGAGACCTGACCTCTGCCTACGCAAACTCAGCATTTGGTTGGTGCTCCTGTTTGACATGGCTAGGGCCAGCACAGAGCATGAGCCCTTGGTTATTGAGGCTGTATGGGGAGACAGAGATTGAGCCGACTGTGGAGTTGCTACTCCACATAAAGAAGTAGAATAAAGATCTAGAGTAATGTGAAAGGTAGAGGAATCGAGATATCAACATAAAAGACATCATTCCTAACGTGCGACAGAACAAAAGACAAACGGTAGTAGGTCACTCTGGAGTCAGGATCATGAAGAACAGAAAGAGAACAGAACAGATGATAAAAAAAAGGCAGGTAAACATCGACAGTTAGGGAACAGACCTCATGAACTCTCTCAGATGGAAGAAAGTGCTCAGAATATTTGGCAAAACAAGTTTGACTGTAAAACAGACTATCTTCAGCTGCACTGCCTGGCTGGTAACGCTTTCCAAGTTATTGTGGCAGATGAGCAGCTGAAGAAAAGTGAAAGCCCAACAGAGTCATCCAGCCAACAGACAACAATGATTATGATACAGATATTTCTGCAAGATGATGCCCTAGGCTCATCTAGAATAAAGTGGATTTTCTTTCTGGTAGCTTGTACAACAATGTATTTGGGATTTAAGATGAGAGTAATGTTAGTGCTTTAGTTGTTGCTAAGCAAGTGTTTATACCAAGGCAAGGCTTCTCACACTGAGTGGCCAGTGGAGGCTGGGAGTGCCCAAGAAGCTGGGAGGGAGCATGGCCAGGACAGCTGACCTAGGCTAGACAAAGATGTATTCCACATCACAGAACATCATGCCCAGTATATAAACTGTGGTAACTGGCTGGAGGGCACCTCAAAGGGAGGCAATAGTCCATTTTGCACCAGAGTAGGTGCTAGCAGAAAGGGGGAAATATGTAAGTAGGAAGAAAAAGAGTGGCAATTGAAACGTAAAGCAGGTAGCTGGAAAGCGGGTACTGCCCTTCCGTTACTGCAGAACAACTTCCACTTTCTCAGAGTCTATAGAGATGCACAAACATTGTCCAACTGTGACTTTTACCTGTGAACATGTGTGCTGAGCACTGTTGTTAAAGGACAAGTTGCCAATGGTAAACTGCTCTTTGTTATAATCTGGTGTTAACTTTTGCTTGTTGAGAGTACAATTGAAGAGGACCAAAAGGCCTTGTGGTCGGCATTGACGTGTGGAACGTTGTGGGTTAACACTGATCTAGAGCAACGAAGGGTAGAAGTCAATTTTTTCTCATGATAATTTAATGTCTTGTGCGAAATAGGTAGTGTCTGGAGCAGCCTCTCAGATGCATAAATCACTGTGTTGTTTTAGTTAGCCATTGATAGTGTTGGCACTTCAGCGGTGTGCGCCGATACAGCAGGCGGTGCCCTCAGGCAGGAGCTTTGCACCTTCTGAAAACAAGGCACTGTAAAATCTGTGTGAAGAGCCCACACTGACACGCTCACGATAATCACAGAGTCACAGAGTGTCTTTGGTTGTAAAAGGCCTTTAAAATCATAGAATCATAGAATGGCTTAGGTTGGAAGGGACTTCAGAGATCTAATCCAACCTCCCAGCCATGAGCAGGGATGCCTCTTGACTAGACCCGGTGGCTCAAAACCTCATCCAGCACGGCCTTGAACATGTCCATGGAGGGGGCAGCCACAACCTCTCTGGGCAACCTATTCCAGAGTCTTACCACCCTTGCACTGAAGAATTTCTTCCTAAGTTCTAATCTAAACATGTTTTCCTTCAGTTTAAAGCCATTTCCCCTATCACTGGACACTCTTTACAAGAGTCTGTCTCCAGCCTTCTTGTCGTTTCCCTTTGAATATCAGAAGGCCACTCTAAGGTCACCCCAAAACTTTCTCTAGGCTGAACAATCCCACCCCCTGAAGACTGTTCTCATAGAGGTGCTCCAGCCCCTGGATCATCCTCATGGCCCTCCCTTGGAGTCATTCCAACAGATCTATGTCCCTCTTATGGTGGGTACTCCAGAACTGGACACAGTACTCAAGGTGGGGTCTCACAAGGGCAGAGTAGAGGGAAAGAATCACCTCTCTTGATCTGCTGGCCACAGTCTTCTTGACGCATCCCAGGATATGGTTTGCCTTCTGGGCTACCTGAGCACACTGTCAGCGCATGTTGAGCTTTTTGTCAGTTAACACCCCCCAGGCTTTCTCTTCAGGCTACTCTCAAGCCAAGCACAAGGCATCATCTGTGTTTTTCCCATGGATAGAGTAGACTGCTCCATAGATTCTTGACCCAACACATTTCAAGTACATTAATTTTAAAAATATATAAATCCACAATGCTCATAGCAAATACCCTATGTTTGGAAGATTAATACGAGTTGCTCAGCTCTGAGGTTCTTTATCAGACACATTTGATATGGAAGTGGTTGGTTTTATATAGCGTTAGAAATCAGAGGGCACAAACTTCATAGCAAATTAGGGGGTACAGCTGTTTGTTCTTTTTCTGTCGGTCAGCCATACCTGAACTGTCCTGTTTTGACAAGCGTGCCAGTCACTTTAGTCTACAAGTTGATTTGCTTGCTGTTTTAACAGTGTGTGTTTGCTCAGTGCTGCCATAGAAAATTCTGCCTGATCGCTGATCAGATCTCTGAAAATACCCAGTATAACAGGAGGGAGCTGTTTTCAAAACAGGTCTACAAATACTTTTATCTTGAAGCTCCAACCAAGTGTATTCATACAGTCATCAATAATATTTATTTTCCATTAATACAGAAAGAAAAGCTCCCTTGAACATCTTGGGAGACGATTGCACAAGACAAAATGCACAGTGTAGCCAAAGTGAATTTATTTTTCAATCTGGACAACTGTGGTCAAACTCCTTTTCTGCAGCAACCGCCTAGCTCCATCCAGAGCCTTGCGAACCACAATAATAAAAAGAATACCCAGTGTCCCAGCTGGAGAGATGATCAAATGCTTCTTACCTTCCTGACAAACTACATGGCACTATTTTTCCTCTCCCACTATGACACTGCCTTGTCATGGGTGTAATTTTTTGGCTTTTCAAAAGCCTGTTGTTGATCTTCATGCAGAAATTATAGATCTCTGCGATACTTCTCCTTCATTATTTGTAATTGACATCTCTTCCTGCAATCTAAGTACTGTCACAGTCCCTCTTTCAATTCTTGTCCTGCTGTTACTTTATACTGTTTCTTTGGGTCTCACTGGGGAAATTAGTATGACTAGATTATGATTTTTAATTGCTACAAAAGCTCTGCGGGCTGGATGGATCTCTATGAAATGGAAGTGTCTCAATACTGGTGCATACAGCAGAGCATAACTCCATTGCCCTGTTGCATCTGAATTGAGGTATTTTTTGTCTTTGACCAGGTTAGAGAATGGACTCACTCTTTGCATCCCTCTGTTTTGATTGGGCACCTAGTGTGGCAGGGGTCTGCCTCTGCACTGGGATGAGCAGGAGGGGCTGCGGGGAGCAGCCATGGAGAAGCGCAACCATCTCCAGCTCCTCTGGAACTACTGGCACAGGGTTAGTCTGAGCTGACCTGCAGCTCCAAAATCTGCATTTGACTTTTTTAATAGGTCATTTTCAACACACAGTACTTTTAGAGTACTTTTGAATTGGTTAGGCATCTTTTTAATCTAATTGTGTTAATCTTTAATAAATAGAATTGCTCTGGTCAGATGTTTTCTTCTGCACTGCATTGTATTTCTGAGCCTTCCTTCTGCCCAGAGAGGGCTTCAGGGTTAATTTATATCCATTTAGCTAACTGATGCAACTGTTGTGCTTTGTACCCTTTTATGTCAGCCTAAGCCTGATTATGCAAATTTAGTGCATGCCTGTAAATTCATCAACACAAATTAAACCAATGTGTGAATACTCCCATGCAAAAGTTGCTCCAATTTAGTTAATTCAGTATCAAAAATCACTCTCTGTGCCTTTATGTATAGGTCGAGACTTAATAGCTCAGATACATAACACAAAGTGGACAAATCACCTGCTGCAGCTTTAAATTGTTGAGGAGAAGCTCCCTCTTTTAGAATACACAATTTTACACTGCCAGGCACAGTGAGAACCTGCTCTTCACCCACTGCCTCACTGCAAATCCTATTTAGCACTGCAAACATTCATTTTATAAATAAATAGAAGCTGTGCTAATTGCTACAGCAGTTACATAGGAGTTTAATTAGGTTTCTTAGTTTAGGGGAGTTTGTTCTCTTTGCTGCACAGAAAATCGGATTCAGACAGTGGAGACAATTTCTAAAATCATCTAAAGAAAAAGTCACTTCTGGGCTAAGAGCCAAACAGGGGCCAACAGATGCAGGAGAATGCAGCTCCCATGTTCGTCAGAAACTGCTGTGTTCATCTAAGAACAGAATTTGCCTTCTCCAGAAGCCTGGCAAAATGTTTAAGGGCAACAAGAAAAATGTTATGGACAAAAGCAGACGGGGCTGGAGAAAGGAGCGCTCCCACTGCGGTGATTTCCACAGTAGCTCCTGAATACTTAGCAACAGGTGGAGCACAGTGCTTAACTTCTCACCCTGACAGAAGAGTTCCAGCAGAATTCTGTAGTGAACGAGGGAGAGATAAAGCAGCTTAGGGGATCACACTGTTTTCCTTATTATAATGAACTTCTTTACTGTTCATTATAAGGTTACTTTTCCCTTGTTCCTCTCTGTTGTCAGAGATCAAGCAGTGCAGCCTTAGAGGTTCATCCACAATAGCATCTTTGGTGCAATTCTAGTTTGGTGATTTAGTGGTTTCTTCTTTCTGTACTCTTCTTCCTGCACTGTCCCTTCCCTTTCCCTTCCCTTTGGCTGAAGATGGAAAACTGGAGGACTCCGTAGGAATTAATTTGAAGACCCTCACACTCTTTCAACTCAGCGCTACTTCTTCCTGAATGTTAGTAGTACTGGAGGTTATCAGGTGCTCACAGTCTCTACCAACTGTGTTGGTGGAAAGAAGACAGTTTTTACTTGAGACAGAAGAACGGAGCGGGGTGTGGGGCACATGTCTCATAAGTAGCTCTTTTTCCTAGTATTTGACCTTGGGTGCAAAATTAAAATCCTCTTTTTGGGAGTAGGAGCCTTGTGAACACAAAAATAAATGAAAATACTTGTCATGGTAGCACTTGCAGCATTTACTGGCTGCCTGTCTTTTTTGGAAAACATAGTCATCCTTCCAAAGGTAACTGCAGCTGACAATAAAACCAGCAAAGGCTTAAGCCAACAACTGTTTCTGGAGTAGGGGGTGCCTTGGGAGCCTTACTGCAGGGACAGAAGTCATGTTCAAATCATGCTTTGATATATGGCACGAGGTGGCAATATGCCCTCCACTAATTTTATATTAATTAATGCTGTTATATTGTGTGACATCTTTGGAAATGTATATAATTACCTCATCAGAAATTGCTTGGTGATTTATGTTACCGTTTTTGCTCTTCTGAACTTCTGTGTGAGAGCCAAACTCCCAAGGTGGATGTGCACAACTCACCATCCCAAGGTATTTGCTCTGTTTTCTTCCTTCCCTTGTGGATGCTCCTCTCCTCTATCAGGAATTCAATTTTATGAAACTGATTGCAAGATTCCTATCCTTACAAAAAAACTACACGGTCAACTTTTTATCTCAAATACGGATGTTATGTTCCTGACCAGCAGGATCTGAACCCAAGTTCTCTATACTGGATGTCATCATGAAGTAATGGAGGCAAACATTCCAGATTTTCATTCAAGATGCTTGGTTGGAGCTCTTCTGCTATAGTCAGCAAGGTTTTCATCCTCATTTCATATCTATCTACAATCAGAACCTAAATGTAAACAACAGGGTTCTGGGTCCAGTCACCCCCTTGCTGTGTGCCTACATAGCAGAATTGCTCTGTATCCATTGTGGCTGACTTTGGTCTTTCTGAAAGCTGGCTCTGAGTGTCCACCCAGCACAGTGAGGACGTGGGCTTCTTGCTCACGTGGCCACAGCACAGCTTGTAGTAGCTCTGATGAAACAGTGAAAGGAAATCTTGTTGAATCCTAGGCGGGAGCTTGGTCAGCCTTGGTGAAAATGTGTAGCGAAGGCAAAAGAGCAAGTGGAGAGTGCTGCTTTGGGGCTGGCACTGTGAGAGGTGGCTACTCATTTCTGTCTGAATAGTACCAACAGCTCAGCTACATAATCAAGGGTAATTGTTTCTAAGTTCAGCACTTGGAAGTCAACGGCAAGTGTGCAAAATCAGTCAAATGTCCCAGGAGTCACACGCAGGACACGTGTCGCATGAAGTTATGTGTTATGTGAAATGTTAGCACTACCACCAGCTTTGTGTACAATGACCAAAGGAGCATCTGTAATCCACTGCTACTGAAGCAGCCTCTAGATCCCAAAATAATTGGTTGCATCCAAAATTTTTTTAAAAAAACCCTCCTTTGGCAAAGTGACTGATCTGGGAACTGGCAGTGAGATCTTCTCTGCGCTGCACGAACACCTAACACATTCTTGCACCATGCTGCATGGCTGCTTGAGAGCCTGTCCCTTCCCAGTGAGATGTGTGTTTGGGCACATTCCTTATGTGCTATGCCTGGGACTCCCTTGATTTGACCCAGGCTTTTCCCTCCACGTTTGGCTCCTGGGAGCTTCCTGGAAGCTAAAGAACACATGATCTGCATCAGCAAGTGGTGAAATAAGAACATATCTGTGACTGATGCTGAGGACCTGACACTCTGGTTCCTTGCATTTCAGGGAAGTTATGGCAGACTGACTCTAGTCTGGTCCCATGGACTTCACACCTATCAGTGCCTGGAGCTGACCATGCTTTCTCCATCCAGCACATCCTTTGGCAGAGCTCTATCTGCTGAAGGAGGTGAAACAAATCTTAGTAAGTAGGAAAAATTGCAGAATTATTTCAGTAGTCCACTGTACTCCAAATTAAAACATTAGCATCAGTGAAAATGTAGTGAACTGAAGAATGAAAACATTATCTCTATTCTTGCATCAGTAGATTAAATCAGAGAATATATTAATTTTTTTTCAAGCCTCTTTTGGTGACTGACCTGCAAAGGTGACCCCTGTTAGTTTAACTTCTCTTCTGCATTTCTAGCCATTATTGCTTTTCCTCTGATCTGATTCCACAGTTATGAACCTGTAGAAACCACTGGAATGCCACATTTACTTAAGAAGACAGGTTCTGCTTCTTTGTTTTCCATTCCATCATTCCTATCTGCTTTCAGTGAAGGAAATCCAAACCTACTGCAGTATATTTAAAAGAAAAGTTTAATTTTTATCTTATTACCCAGGACAGCAGGTAGAGAAGTGCCTTCATTACATCTCTCTGGTGAATGTGTCATTGTCAGCTTTGATTGCAGAGATATTGGAACTCTGACCTTCAACGACATTGCTAGCAAATTTTGACTGACAGCACACAACCCGGCTACACACACCCATCCTCCTAGAAAAAACATTTTCTCTTTGACAGTGCTCCTGTGCTCCTGACTGTAAAATATCCCAGATGCTAAAATAACAGGTAAACCCTGCAGACTTTAATGATGCTTATCAAATGCAATCTGGAAATATATGTTTGAAACACATTTACTTTAGTGAGGGTGTAAAAGATAGCCTCAATCTCCAAATTTAGAGCGTGTAGCAGTATTGGGTGAGCCCTGTGCCTTAAATACTGCCCACATGTACTTGCTCATGCTGTACGGTGTGTACAGAACAGTGTTTTTACTAAACATTGTATATGAATCTGCAATATGAATGTGCCTGAGGCATTCAGTGGCTCTGGGAATAGAAGCAGGCTGAAGGCTGTCTGTAACTCAGAATATAGTCTGTGCTGGGAGCAACTTCAGGCAGTTAAAAAAAAGTCCGACAGATTTTGCCTTCCAATCGCTTAATGTCTGCGGAGGATCAGTGTTCAGTTTATTAATATCTCAGTAGAGTATTTAGAAAGGCTCAGGTTTTCAAAAGTTCCAGCTCGTGTGTGGTTTCTGGGGGTTACATCCTGCTCAGTTCATTGGGCTGTGCAGCATCACAAGCTTTCGCTGCCGTAAGGCTGTCGCAGGGGTTTCCACTTAGGGCACTTCTCAGCATCTCGCTCTGCTCCTTGCAGCTTGTGCAGAGTACAACACACGGTTTGCTTACACCGTGTGCAGCTCCCTGGGGAGATCCCAGTCTGACCTGAAAGTCTGACCAACTGAGGACAGAAACACTCTAATCCTTGCACTTCTCCATCCTGGAGAAGTCTAAACCCCGCCTGAACCCAAACTCTCCCCTGTGGTAGAGCAGACAGATGGAGAACAGCCCTCTGGACAGGGAACTCCTGTTCTGTCCTGCCTTGCATCCTAGTCTGTCCTTGACTGCCAGTATGACACTGACCAGGGCTAAAGTCAGTGGCACTGGCGTGAGAGGGATCAGATCCAGCCTGGGTGGGAAGAGGAGCATGAGGGCCCCTAAGGGGACCGCCTGGAGCATGTTACATCCTACTACAGCGCAGCAAGAACCTCTTGCTCCTGTCCAGGTGCAGCCTGCATTTGACCCTGCTCCCCTCTTCTAGCCAAAGCTGTTTCACTACATGGTCCAATAAACCTCTTCCTTCCCAGTTTGCCCCCAGCCTCTGTCTGCTTGTCTTAAAAATATGCAAAATATTTTAACTGTGTTTGCATTTTGATCTTTATCAACTCTGTATGAATAATATCTTTCACCTTCTCCCCCTGCCACCCTGGATCAGTTATTTTATTAAAACTTTCAGGTTGTGACTCTTTTAATGTAATTTTAATGCATTTTTAAATGTTTCTGGAATTTTGCATGCCAAACGCTTGAAGAAAGTGAGAAGATTTATAAATAACATTATTTTTATTACACTATAAAAAAGACCATAACATTAATGCTGCAATGATAACATTAAGTTATTGTGGAATCCCCTTTCCTGCATGATGAGGCATGCTCCAAGAAATTCTGCTTATATGCAGTATTACAAATGAGCTAGACTGACCCAGAACAGTAGTCCCAGTATCAATCAATAAACTATGAACACATTAGTATATTAGCAGTTTATGACAGTATTTAGGATCATATAGTACAATAATGGAATATTCTATCTTCTGAGATCCCAGGCAATTGCATTCTCTGGCATGGTGTGAGCTGTGTCCAGCTCCTGCTGCTGCCTAGGCAGAGCAAATAGCTTCTGCAGGTACCGATCGTTTTTGCAGTAGCAGTACCCTGTGCAAAGGTCTCTGATACAGTAAGTTTGAGCAATCATTGCTGTATCTTATCTGCTCTAGGTAACGCAGACATTCAAATTTAGGGGCATCTAGCAGGATGGAACAGAGTGGTGTCTGTTGTGTCCACTTACTCGCATTTTAAAACCTAATTTTGAGAAGCAGCAAATGCCCAGTAACTCATTCCTTTTGTGCGGTAAGTACTTCCTTTAGCAGCGTGTATTCCAGTCCTGCAAAGGCTGCAGCAGGCTCTTACTTTCTGAAATGGCTTCTGTGGTGAGCAGCAGAAGAAACCAAAATGTAGTGTTTGGTAGTGGATGTGTTCCTGTCATGTAGAGGGGCTCTGTTATGTGTCACCTGGGGATCCCTGTATGGCTGTCTAATGAAGACTTATGGATAGTGGAGATAGATTATGCAATATTTCTATGATTCCCTGACTCATTCGGGGGGGGGAAAAAGGCTTTTCTAGCTGTTCTCCTTGCATGCATGAAGGAAAAAACCCACCAAAAGACAACAACTGTGAGAGCAAGCACATAGAAAGTCATGACAGCAACTGGCAGAGGAGGAAGCCTAGCCTGTGGTTCCAGCTGGTGCATGTTATTTTATGCAGGGAAGCCCGTAGAGAATGGGACAGGACAATATCCAGGCAACCCCCTGCTCTTGTGAGCCCAAGGGAAGGCAGGGAGTGGGAAAAGGCAGTCAGCATATTTGTCTGGAGTGTGGAGCAAAGTCAAAGTCAAGAACACAGCAGAGTTGGCAACAGTAATATCAAAAATTAAACTGGCACCACAAATTTGGAGTGTTTGCTGCCAGAGCTAGACTTGTCCAGAATGCAGGAAGCTGGTTTATGATGGGAAGTGCATTTTGTCTCAGAGAACCCTCCAGGATGTTTCCAGCCACAAAGAGGTTGGGGAGCTGACACCGCTCACTGCATGAACATTTTCTTGTCATCTGCAAGGTCACAGTGCTCTCCTCATTCCAGTCCTTCTTGGAAAGCTCCTTTTGCTTCACTGCCTCTGAGAAGGTAATGGCTGGGTACAGGAAAACACCCCTCCCCTCTTCTCCCTCGTCCCAAAAGAGGGCTGTAGCAGAATAAGCTTCCACATGGATTGGCATTAAGCCTGCATATATACAGTGCCTACAGCAAAGGGAAATGTCCCTGCTGCTCACCTGGCTAAAAACCTGGCAAGCTGAAAGAGGGAGGCTGCTATGGAAGACATAGCACAAGGCATTTGGCGCTTAAAAGTTTAGGACTTCTGAGTTCATGCCTGTGACAGAGATCCACTGCAAATGGCAAATAAAGCCCCTTGTTAAGTAGGCATATGCAGAAAATACTGGCCACAGCTTCTGAGTGATGGTATCCACAGGCTGGCTGAGAGAAGCCGATGGGCAGCGCAGATGGCCAGGGAAAGGGCACACAAGGATGTAGAAGGACCTTCAGGTAGTTGTGGTCAAGTCAGCCCTGGGATTGTTTCTTCATGAAAGAACACGTGTTTGGAAGATGCACCAAACCCAGTGAGCTCCAAGAGGCAACTGACACTGCAGTAACCTTCTTCAGAGTTACCTTGTGTGTTTTATGTACCTAATCAATTAGAATTTGTCTAAGAAATCTAGAAACCGTCAGAGTTATCTCTGAATCTCTGCACCTATTTGCACTACTCATTCACCACAGAGTGTTTGGTGAGCCTGCTAATTGTCTCTGCTTCATGTTTGCCCTCTCAGCATGCCAGGCTTGCCTGAAAGCTGCAACTTCATAATGTGGTGTTTTCCACATGCACAGAAAAAGTTTGTCTTCAGAGGAGAATGATTCCATCACATTTCCTCACCTCCTTGTTTTCTCCCTGCCTCTGTTAGCAGGGCTTCCCCAGGATCTGGAGTAACAGGGCTCACTATGACATAGAATTGCTGGACAGACACGAGAGCTTTGGTAAAGGCATCTTCCAAAAACCATCTTCTCGGGCAGGAACTTTCCCCTGTATGTTCTTATACACTGGTTGACTACCTGCCCTTATACTCCAACAAACCTTGTCAGAAGAGGGCTTAGCAAATCCAGTGTGTCCCACAGGCAAGAAAGGACAAACGTGGAGCACTAATCAGTACAATTTATATTCCATCATGAAATAATAATTTTCACAGTTAAATCTGGATTGTTGTTTATTTTTAAATTGGTTTGAAATGTTAGCAGCATCTCTATTGTGGCTCATGAAGGTTTAGACAAATATTTATTCATAACAACCATTTTTTAGTGTGAAAAAATGGTTTATTATTAACACCAGACAAATCCATGTCCTGTACTCTGACAGCACTGTGAGATACAGCATTGTGTTCCACTCTTCTCTCCGTTTGTTTGTCAGTGTGTAGAGACATTGTGAGCAACTGAAACGTACAGCATCACGTGTTAGACTTTTTTCAAACCTCATAACTGATCAATATATCTTTGAGAGGGAATCTGATTTCTGATACATTTATGTTAATCAGAATGGAAACACGAGGCACTGGAAATTGAGAGATAAATCAATAGAGAGGCTGGACCTTCAAGAAGTTCGCTGTACAATAAAATAGACAGGAAAATATGCTTGCTGCTCGTCTGCAGAGCTCAGAGTGACTACAGCTGACCAACAAGTTAAATCAAATCTGCTGCCAATACATTCTTCTGCTGTCCAGATAAAACAGCGGACTAAGCCGGTGAACTTTCACCCTTCACCCGAGCTCTCTAAGCCAAAGTACAGATTAAAAAAAATCAATAAGCCCAATCGATGGGAAAATATTTTTAGTCTCTAACTGAACGATATGTTTTGACAAGGCCAAAGAGGCGCACAAAAGAATGGGAAAAGATAAAAGACAGAAAATTAGGATTTTGTTTTATTGGTTGAGGTAGGATCACTATTCATTCTCCCTTCCTACAAATCCCATTGACACTGGCTAAAATTATCTCACAGGAACAAAATAGAATGAAAGGTTATGAATTCATTAAATTGCCTGATTTACTGTGTATCCCTGTAACACCTTGTCTTTGCTGGGTTTTGTTGCCGTTATTGTACACTTAGTATTGAGAAGACTTCTTGGGATGTGTGAACAGGAAAATGGATGCTATAAGCATTTTTCGGGAGAAAACACAACAGCACAGTCCTTCTTGTCAAACTGCTGTGCAGCTCTGCATCCAGTGCACCTAGCAGAAGGCACAGCCTACCAGAAACCTCGGAGCAAAGCAAGATGTCAGTGGAAAAACTCTTGCAGGGTATTGTATAGTTAGTAGAGTTGAGTTAGGACTTGTTAACATGGAGCCAAGAGTCTTAAACGCAGGGGAAGTCTTAGGGAGTGGTTTTGCTAAGCAGCTGCAAACACCATATTGCACAGTGCACTCAGTGCTACCCCAGAGTCAGCACCTTGGCACCCCAGGCAGCAAGGCACGAGCTGGCACACAGACATAACAAGGTTGGGAAGGATGCCTTTCCTCCCCATTCCTTCTTCCTGCTGCCCTCCCACACACCTGGCAGCATTCAGCCCCTCGCTGCCTCACACCAGCCCTGCTGCTAGGGATGACAGGGGAAAAGTGGAAGGGAACCTCCGGGGTTTACCAGTGTGATTCAAGGCATGATGCTGGGGAGGATTGCTGATTACTTGCCAGGTCATAACATTTATGCAGCACTTGGACATCTTTTCCCAAAAGGACATCAGCAAACATTTCCTCATTACCATGTTATCTCAGTGGGCTCTATTGTTCTGTTTACAAAACACACAAAGGGTGATTCAAAGAAAGTGAAAGGTGGTGAGGAAGGGTAAATTCCTCTTCAGAGAACAGCACTGGTGTTTTTATGAATGCTGATTTTCGTGTTAGTTTTGCAGGCCTGCAGTTTGCCAGCAGCCCCAGGTCACTGGGAATCTCCAGACTCAAGAGTCTGATGGCAAATTGCAGCAAGAGGGTGCGTGGAAATGGGGTGACAACCACCAAGCCCACGGTGCAGAAATGGGAGCAGGGATGGGTCTGACCAGCACTCATACGGGCACGTCCTTTGCCACTTGCTTCTCTGGAGTGCTTGCTCACTTCAGAGCACGATGGCTGCAGTGCAGTATCAGGTGGGGCACATAGAAACACTTGGGGATGATACAACTGCTTCTCACTTCCTGATGGTTTTGCATCTGTAACTACCTTTTGCTTTGAATTTTAGATTTAAAAGGCACAACTTTTGTTTACTTCACAGCTTCACAGAACAGAGTGCTGCTCAAGGCCCTTCATTCCTAACTATTGATGCATTTTAATCTAAAGTATAATGGCAGCATTTTGAAATATTTCTCCCTAATTTAATTGGTCATTATTTTCACATTCAAGAGGTGCTTCATCTTGCTTTTCTCTCACTGGCTTTTCAGAAGGAACCATCCTGAAGCTGTCATGGAGTAGCGTTTACAATGTGAACTCCCATGCCTGGAATGCTGTAGGTAGCTTTTACATCCTTGAAAGCTTTCAGCATATGCAGGGAAACATCAGGACTGCTACAATTAATTAGGGAAAACAGATGTTGAGCATTTGCCAAGAATTATTTAAAGAAAATCTACTCTGAACTGATAGTTGCTGGTAGGGTTTGAAGTTTTACAGAGAACTAGGGAAACATTTTTGCCCTTTGTAGAAACTTACCTAAAATGTACTGAAACGCAGTTTGGTCACCCATAAAGACAAAAAGAGAATATGTTGATTGTAGCTGTATTTCTTTTCTTATTGTTGCTTCTGTGAGACCCTTAAAGATGATGGGCTTGTCTGGGTTGTGAACAGGAGAAGAATTTGACCCCTGGGACAGCTCTTGATACATTCATGGACAAGGTGAGACCTGGGATACGAAGCCCATTTCTCCACCAGAGGCTCTGGGAAATAAATCTTTCAGAAATGACAGGAAGAATTAGGAGGGTGACTTGGCCCAGCTCACAAAAAAAACCCCTTGCTCCTGTTCCTATGCAGATTACACCTATGTTTCCATCATCAATATCCACCAGCCCTCTGACAGAACGAGGTTGAACACCCTTCTTTCTGCAGCAGCCAGCGCACCCCATGATATGTTCAATCCTTTCTGAGTAAATGACTTATGTCCTGGCCTTCATAATTCTGTCACAGAAAATATACAACCTTCATCTTTGTTATCTTTCATTGTGCCTAAAGAGGTCATAAGTTCTGAGCAGTTCCTGGAGATAGCCTGGCTGAATGTAAATATGGCCATCAGTTTTTGTGCAAAAAACCTGTGCGACAAAATTGATAATCTTCTTTCCCCAAGTTTTGTGTGTGCAAGCGTGCAGCTTGCCTTCCACTAGCATTTGTACTGTTGTACAGCATGAACAACAAGCACAAACGTGAGAACACAGCCAAAGCCAGTTAGGAGAAAGAGTGTGTGAACGTCTGTAGGAAATTCAATGCATCTCTCATCCATCACTATTCACATTCCCTTCCTTGCCTGCAGGTAAAGGTGCAGAGACTTATTGGATGGGATCCATCTTACCTGGCTTCAGACATATATCGTTCCGCTATCTCTATCTGAGATTGTTGGCTGCGATCTGGCCGAGTCAATAGAGAGAAGCAGACAGTTCTCAGCCCAATTCATCTGACCAGTTTTACACACCTGCACAAAAAGATGAAGCTTTCCCTAAAACCACCTATTACTCTCTAGTGACTGAAGGACAGTTTAAGCCATTAAATCAGGTGCAGCTTGTACACTGGGCTATCTGCATGTGGTGAATCCCACTCCCCTAGCACAGTCGATATTATTTTACCCAGTCAGCTGAGCTCAATGGGACATTTTTGGCCCCAGATATTCTTCTGGGCATTTACACATCCCAAAAAGTTAAACCAGCTCTATAAAGTGGTTATTTCTTTGGTCTCAACCTGTTTCCCTCTCACAGGCAGAGGCAATTTTTCAAGTCAGGGTTTGCAGACCAACTTGCCTGGCAGCCCCAGGACACAGGGAGCTCTGCCTCTGCTCACACTGGGATGCTCCATTTCCCTGTTTCCCCATGCTGCTCAGTTGCTGCTCCTTGCCATCCTGTGCTCGTTCCAGGGCACCCCTGAGCTTCTGCTGAGCTTCATGGTGCTTCACCCCACACACTTCAGCTCAGGCTTTGGGTAATGGTTTTTGCAGTTCCTGCTCTCACTGTATGAGACCATTTAATTGCATCTTCCATTCAGCCTGAAGAAAGGGTGAGCAGGACATCTATTTGCTTTGACCAGGCTTGTGATTGATGCAACTGTTAATACTTTCCAGCGTAACACAATCTTCCTTCACCTCCCAAGGATTCTCTGTTGGTAACATGTCCCTGCGTAACTTTTTCAAGGGCAGACAGAAAGTGGTTTAAGAGGTGAAAGATGGTAGTGGAAGTGCCAGTGAGGCTCTGCCCCACTGCTGAAGTGTTACCCCTTTCCAGCAGCTGCCCCTCCCACCCTTTGCAGCAAGCCCTGGTGTCAGCAGGAAAGGTGCTGTTTCTGTGCTCAGCAGTCATTTCTACTGACCGCTGGCAACTTCTCTGTGTAGCTCAGCCTGCAGTGTCCTGGGGTCATCTTGCCCCCTGGGAGAAAGCCAGGAGAGACACCTTCTGTTAAGCAAATAGTGAGCTTGCATTCTTTCAGGTACAGCCAAGGAAAGTCATCTGATTGTAGTGAGCATTTGCTTACAGCTTGCTTGGACATGGTGAAGCTGTCGGGGTGGCAGGTCCATCTGCCGTTCTGGCCAAGTGCATTGGTGATTCTCAGCTTAGTCAGACACAGTGCACTGCGCTCTCCCTCAAGATGAGCAGCCAGAGCAGCCCTCCCTCAACACCTCAGAGATGTGTCTTTCGAGGCAACAGTTGTACTGAGAGAACAAAAAGCATAGAACAGTAAAAAACACTACCTGGTGTTTCTCGAGGCAAGTCCAACTCATATTGTACTCACGATGGTAACAGGGTACTCTAAGTCCATGGCAAAACAGGGCAGTGTGTAAAGAGGTAGGAAGGGAAGGAGGGGAGAGAGAAACAGACTGCAAGTGTAGCCACTGGGAGAGCAACCACAGGACCTTCATGAGGCTCATGGGACCGAAGCACTGTACTCTCTGTTATGCACAAACTACCCCAAGGCCCCCAGCACAGGTATCTGTTTCCCTTTTTAGACATCTCAGTAGAATTGGTTGCATTCTGAGATTTTTTCAGCTAAAGACCATCACAGTGTTCAAGGAATTCATGTGAACAGCAGGGTTGTTCTCATATTGCAGCACAAAAAGTAGGGGGTTGATATACAGCAGTCTAGGCACAGCTACCTGCAAAATGACATGAGCATGGCACTGACAGGCAGGATGCGTCCTTCACTGCCAGGGTGCTGCTAGGGCAAAACATGGGTGGTGCCTGCAGATGCAGACTGTGATGTCCTAGCATTTGCACACAAGGATTGCATGGCTGTACCTTCAACATGGAAACTATCTCATTACCTCTGTGTGATCAACAAGTGCTCCTATTAATAGGAGCACAGCTCAAAGACCCTAAAGGTGTCGTTAGTCGTTCAAGAATCAGCAATATATGAAAAGTGGGATTGGACAGTCACGTACCGCTGCAGTCAGTGCCATTGACCATGTAGGACAGGATAGAGACAAGCTTCCTTAGGACATGTGCCTTCTTTCTTGTTAACATTTGATTTCTGACAAATGCCAATGCTGGAGATAGTAGATAGCTTCCAGCTTCGCTTTGAGATGCACTGCCCAGTAGTTTTTTCTCTGAGCACTGTTGTTTCTCCTCACCACCAAGCCAGAGCATTAGACAGCCTTTGTTGTGGAGCTATTACTACCCTAACACACAAGAGTCCAGGATCAGAACAAGCAGACCAGTGTGTGACTTAACATCAGATGTAGAATGAAAATCTATCCTCACCTGCCTCCTTCATGGTCCTTGTTACCTCTGTGCTCTGCCACTTCCTTCCCATTGCCCACCTGGTTTTCCTACTAACAGGAAAACTGTGAACTAGATATTTCTGAAAGCTTTTTTAAAAACTAGTAAAAGAGCTGTGTGGAGTCCCTGCAGGGAAACAGGAAATACAGCAGCAGCATCAGATCAAAGGGAGCTGAAGTTTTGAAACTTGGAGAATAATTGTAAAACTATCAACTCTGGGATACAGAAAGATAATTTAGATGCTGAAGGGCCTCATAGTGGCTTTCTGCTATTTCTGTCATAATGTTCTGCCATGCTATTTTCTGTCAAGCCTTACAATATTTCTGTAATGACTAAGCCATTTGTTTTCCCAAAACTTATCTTTGAAAATTATACACAAGGTCAGAGTTACACAACTGAACACTCCATTTATTATCAGGAACTAGAAAATCTGTCTGGGCCACATCACCGGTTGTGGCTGTCCACCCAATAGGATGAAAGAGTTTGCAGGGAGACCAAGTGAGCAGTAAAGAGAGGAACTGATGTGATGTAAAGAGAGGAAGAGATGTGACTGTCGGAGGCCGCCTGGGGTGTAGTGACCATGAGATAGTGGAGTTTTCAATATGCAGGGAGATAGGGAGGAACAATAACAGAGCCCTCACCTTGAACTTCCGGAGGGTGAACTTCAATTTGTTCAAAAAACTGATTAGCAAAGTCCCCTGGGCAGCAGTCCTTAAGAACAAAGGGGTCCAGGATGGTTGGAGCTGCTTTAAACAGGAGCTCTTGAAGGCACAAGAACTGGCAGTTCCCATGTGCCGAAAGACGAGCCGGCGGGGAAGGCGACCAGCCTGGATGAGCAAACAGCTCCTGAAGGAATTAGGGAAAAAAAAGAGGGTGTATCGCCTTTGGAAGGTGGGAAGGGCTTCTCTGGACATGTTCAAGGGTGTAGCTAAATTATGTAGGAGAAAAATTAGAGAGGCAAAGGCCCAGTTAGAACTTAGGCTGGCCACCTCTGTGAAAGATAATAAAGAGCATTTTTATAAATTTATCAATGCTAAAAAGAAGGGTAAAAAGAGCCTCCACTCCTTACAGGA